>PISX010002038.1:0-173501 GCA_004024625.1 Mellivora capensis | reverse complement strand
GAACAGAGTAGAGAGCCCAGATATGGACCCTCAACTCTATGGTCAAATAATCTTCGACAAAGCAGGAAAAAATATACAGTGGAAAAAAGACAGTCTCTTCAATAAATGGTGCTGGGAAAATTGGACAGCTATATGTAGAAGAATGAAACTCGACCATTCTCTTACACCGTACACAAAGATAAACTCGAAATGGATAAGGACCTCAATGTGAGACAGGAATCCATCAGAATCCTAGAGGAGAACATAGGCAGTAACCTCTTTGATATCAGCCACAACAACTTCTTTTTTTTACTTTTTAATCCACTAGGAGCTTCTTATCTATTCTTTCTGTGAGATACATAATTTGAAGGTTTTACTTGTAATTTCCTTTTGCTTGTAGTGTTTTTCAGGCAAAAGTTGAATTTATACAGCTTTTAATGACTTTGGAATTGAGGTCATAATTTGGAAGGTTTTCTCTACTCTAAGGCAATAAAGAAATGTGCCCGTATTTTCTTCTTCTATTTACATGGTCTTGTTTTACCTTCTAGACTTAGGCTACCACCTGTTCTGTTGCTCTGTAACAATGTGATAATTTACTTTTGACTCAATTTGAGTTCTCAATAAGGAGTCAATTCACAGTGTAGAATAAAAACATAATACAGTGGATTAAAGTTCATAAAGTTATGATTTTAAATTCATTTAATATCAGAAAAATAAAGAATACTCCACACTGTTATAAAAGTGAAAGAAATGATTTCTGTTGACCATTCTGGACAACTTGTGGAAAAGTAAGGATTGCTTTGGAGTATATTAAATGACTACATTTCCTATTTTTTTCAAAGTAGGTTTCTTCCATGAAAGAAATGTATTTATTTTTATACATGAAGGACTAGAACACTTAATTATCTCCAGCTACATTCCTAGCTAGGCATAGAGGAGAATGGTCAAGAACATGGAACACTAGGCTTACCTTCCCACTAGCTGTGTTACTTTGGGAAAGTCATTTACCTCTTACTTTCAGTTTCCTTATGGGAAAACTATGGAAAAATGGTGTCTTCTTCATAGCCCTGAAAGGATTAAATGAGATGAAACAAGCACATACATATCATATATATTATTCAATAAATAGCTGTTATTAGATTTATAGTTGGAGTTTTAGAAGACTCCGTATTTTTTAAAGATTGAAAATATTAATAAGAACATTTACTTTTATGTTAACTCAAAGTAAATGTAGCAATGAATATATATGATAGCATAAGTCTTCAAATGTATTGTCTCATTTCACTGATTGGACATGACACTTTTAGTCTATTAGATGAGGCCTTGGAGGTATTCATCTTCAAGGTATTTGGAGAATAACCTTGTAAGAACTCAGTGGCTGGTGACAGTAATTCAGTTAGTTCTACATCTTCCTAGTGGAATCTAGAGTAAAATATACAAAACCAGGTGATAAATTTTGAAAAAGTCCCCGATATGGCAGTGGCGTGCATTTTAAGTGTATGTCAAGTTTTCAGGAGACAGCTTGAGATGGATGTTCAGTGTGTTGGGGTCACATTTTTAGTCATGTTCACAAGGTCTCATTTTTTTTTTTTTTTGTCTCTTCATTCTTGCATTTCAGCAGCGAGAAATGGCTTTGCTGTTTCAAAATCCTGTGATATCTCTTTACTATAAATTTAGATTTTAAATGGCATTATCACTTGCTAACTGCATTTGTGAGAAATGCACAAATCAGCAAGTCTTTTTGAAGTGTATTTTGGCTAAATTATCTTTACTTAATGAATAGTTCCAAAACAAAAGGCATGGGTGATAATCATTATCCTTCTTTTGTTCTTGTTACCTTGGCAAAACTACAGGAGCCAATTGGAAGCAAACAATTGTTCTAATTTATGAATAGTAATGAATTTGTGTTACTGTGGCTTCTAGAATTTGGCTTTGTTCAAACTACTGCTGGAGAGCTGGAGCTGTAGAAATATAAGTGGTATAGTTACAAAATGAAAATGCCTTCACAAATACACACAAATAACACCTTGCTCAGATGGTCAGACTGTAAGCAATTATTTTCTGTTGATAGAGCATTTACTTCAGTAGTGGTATTGAAATGTTGAATAGCAATAAAATTAACATTATTAAATATCCTTATGTAATTATAAAAATGCTTGTCAATTGTTACTGTAATAAAGACAGAATACAGCATTCAACTGTAACATTCATGAACTGGGTGAATTTTAAAAATTATGAACTGGTATGATTCTTTTTCATGTGTTTAATATGGAGGATAGATAGTACCTACCTCAGTAGATGATTATGAGAATAAAATGAGAATATGCATCCAAAGTTATAAGCACAGTGTCTAGCTTATAGTAAGTACATACTTCTAGTTATTCAAGTAAAGATGAAAAAAAGAATATATGCTTATATTATTGGCACAGATACTTAGTTTATATCCATATTTGTGCCTTCATATGAGTTTATTTTAGACATGACGCTCATTGCTGTACTTTTATATTTATAGATTAAGTGGTAGATTTAATAAAAATCATCAAAATAAAGACCGTGCATAAATTCATACTTACATGAATGTCTCATGGATTTTTGTTCTGAAAGTCTGTTTATAAACCTATTTGTACAGCAGTTCAAGATTTACAAAGGATGGTTCAAGTTTTTAGTCCTTTCTGGAGTTATAAGAATATGACTATATTTTTGGAACTTTAAAAAATTGGTGGTATTTTTCCTTGCAAATATATGCTCTGTACAACAAATTTATTTAAAATAGGCCACCCATTTTATCAATATTGAAAATCTGTGGAATCAGATTATGTTCCAACTTGATGTCCTTTGAGTTTATTTTAGAGCTGTGCTATCCAGTAAGACAGCCACTTACCCTTTGTGGTTATTTAAATTTACATATAGATTAATGAAAATTTAATTATAACATTAATTTAAAAATATTTATTAGCAAAATGATATTCAAACTTTAGAACTATATCAAAATTAGTAATTTCTTCAGTCCTATTTGTCCCTTTCCAGTCCTCAGTAATCACATGTGGCAAGTGGTATTGTATTAGAAAGTGAAGATAGAGAACATTTCCATCATTGCAGAAAGTTCTATTGGCCAGTGTTCCCTTATAGAATCTAAGAGTCTACTTCATTATAGATGGAGTAAGAGGCTTTGACCTGTGGCTTGAGATAGTTTTTCAATCAGACCCTTCTGCAATCTTAAATTTAAGGTTTTGAATGAATTCCCAAACTTCTCTTGTCTTAATATTAGTTGGCATCTGGCATTAACGCTATTACCTTAATTCAGTGATACTCAATCTTGGCTGTACATTAGCGCTATTTGGAGAGATTTAAGAGATCTAGATATCCAGGCCACATACTACATCACAGACTAGTTAGAATCTCTGGGCAGGGGCAAGCAGAAATCAGTCAATATTTTTAATGTCCTTGCAATGAGTTCAACATCTGGTAAAGTTTGTGAACTAGAGATCCAGCCACACAGATCTGGTTTTCCCATTTGTAATTCATTTTTCTTAGCACTTGATGGCTACATATTGGAAAGGCCCATAACTCTTCACACATTGCATGATTTACTCTTCGTCTTTAAGATAATGCTTTGTACTATGGCTTCTTTAAGTACATGCAACATTATTTTCTCATAAATTGCTTATTTTTGTCAATACTATTTTCCTTCCAAATCAGAAATCTTCTTTTTTAAGAACTTTTTACATTCTCACATCCTTTTGCATTTTACCAGTGTTGGTAAGCATAAGTTCATAAAATAAGTAAAGCCAACCTGAAACAGACCAAAAAAAAAAAAAGGTGAAGGAAAATAAAATAACCTTATATTACCCCTCTTCCATATTCCTATAAAGAGTTATGGTACTTTTGCCTTATAATGCAGTTTTTTTAACATGCACGAAACTTGTTACTTTAAAAGTTCATGAATATAGAAGCTTCTGTATTGACATTCTTCCAACCAACATGATTTTCTAGGAATAAATTTTAAACTACCTGACTATTTTTGGGAAGGCTCACGGTGCAAGAAAGAGTTTATATTGAGAACTTTAGGCAAATGTTAACATTTTCTTAAAATAACAGGTAAGGAAAATCTGTGGATGGTGATAATTGAGAAATACATTTGTTAAATAATATTTTAAGCCCATGCACCACTAAAAATTGTATTTTGTTCATTTATTAAAATAATATGACAGAAACTGCTAGATGTCCAATATCTATTCATTTTTTGCATTATAATAACACTTTTTGTTGACCATGTTAAGTTTTTGTTTGTTTGTTTTTTTAAAGATTTTATTTACTTATTTTTCAGAGAGAGAGAGAGAGTGAGCACAGGCAGGCAGAATGGCACGCAGAGAGAGAGAGGGAGAAGCAGGCTCCCCGCCGATCAAGGAGCCCGATGTGGGACTCGATCCCAGGACGCTGGGATCATGACCTGAGCCGAGGGCAGCCGCTTAATGGACTGAGCCACCCAGGTGTCCCGTGTTAAGTTTTTTTTAAGAGACAATGAAAAAATTAATGAAAACATTATGTATATAAAGGACCAAATATAAGATGTATATAGAGAGGATGAATGCCAAATCATTATGGAGGTGAGTGAATATAATAGTTTAAATATTGGTTTGGCTCAGTAATAGCAAATATCATAGAGGCTTGATCAAAAGGGAATTTTTTCTCTTTCATGTGCAAGCCTAGGAATTTGGTCCTGGCTAGCGTGGTAATTCCTTAAATATCAAAAATCCAGGCTCCTTCTATTCTGTTGCCCTTTCTTCTTTAACAAACAACTTCCATCTCATGGTACAATATTTTTGCTAGTTAGAGGAAAGAAGAATACAAATGGAAAAGAGAAGGTATATTTCCTTCCTTTATGGCCATAATTTGGAAATTTGGACACAAAAACCCCATTCACATTTCATTGGCCAGAATTTAGCCATTAGTCCACATATAGCTGTAGGGGAAGTGGGGAAATGTTGTCTTACAGTAAGCAGCTTTGTGCCCAACCAAAAATCCTATTCTTATGTAAGAAGGAAAGAGTGGATTTGAGAGCAAAATTTTAGTTTCCACAATAAGACATTGAAATATCCAGATACATACTCCTTCCTCTATCTTAAGCATACTCCCTCAACCCCCTCCTCAAATGAAACAACCTTTTACTGAACTCAGCTTAAAATCCAGGATTTCTCCAGGATGTACAGTCTTTCTCTTCAGATCTCACACCACAATAAAAATTTTATCTGTGGCCAGTTTCAGAATCTGGCTTTTTGTTAGGAAGAACCCATACAGAGTTAGAGGGAAGAAAGCTTCAAATATTGTTGTTCAGATATCTTCTGAAATATTATTGTCCTGCTTGAGTTGCTATTTTATATTTCTCATAAAAAATAAAAGTTATAGAAACTGACGGTGAGATACCATTAAGGGTTCAATTGTCAAACTACATTCACAAAGTCCAGAGATACTACCCTGTATCAAACTTTTCTAATAATTCAAAGGAAATTGGGGTGAAATATGGTAAAGTCCAGGACTAGTGACACAGTTTTTTATGCTTTTCCTTAAAACAGTAGTATCCACCCTGCCCCAGATTTAATATAATTCTAATTTTCTAAGTGGTGCATGCAGGGCATTGCTGACACAAAGAGAGATGTGATGGTCATAAAACTCTTCATTTTATATTTTGTTAATTATGTAGCTGCCATGACATTTTGTAGCTGGTCATGCCTCATAAATTCATAAATTCCAGGTTTGTTTACAATTAACAATCTGAATGATCAAGATAGATTCTGTTAAAAGCATCTAGAGATAAGAACTCTCCATTACCTTTCTATTTGTAACCACTAGTAAGATGTTCAACATGTTTTTTTGAGACTCAATTAGGTTATTTTTCCTAAACAAAGATGGTTTGCACAAGGGGAAAAAGTAATAGCTCATAAATATATACAAGGGTAGAATGGCTCCACGTTGCTTCAGAGACTTTATTATGACATTTGAGACTCAAGTGCTTTCCCCCTTTCTGCTCTCCAATTTCAGTGTGCTGGCTTGTATCCATAGGTTTGTTTCCTCATGGTCACTAGAAGGCTGCTACAGCTTCAGGCAGCATTATCTTCTTTTTTATGAAGAACAAAAATGTTTCTCAGGAACCTATCAGCAAGCTTAACCTTGGGTTACATTAAGAGAAGTTGTCATATGCCCCTGCTCTACTTTAGAGACCATGTGGCATTTTTCACCTCTATAATTTGGAAAGTAGGATCTACCAGTAAAGGGCAGGACAGAGAAGGGAATGCCTGTTGTTTAAATGACTGAAAGTGTCCTCCTCCACACCTTTTAAGTGTAATTTTTAATGTAAAAATATGAAGAACAAGATTTTCATATATATATATATGTGTGTGTGTGTGTGTGTGTGTGTGTGTGTGTGTGTGTGTATACACACACATATATAATGTATCTATCTATCTAAATCTCTTCCTAGCCCAAAGCTTATCTTTTATACTGAACTTTGGTGAAATTTCATTCCAAATTGCCATTGACTAGAAAAATTGAAGGTTACCCATGAGAACTCACTTGTGGAATTAACTTAGGAGATCCTTCAATCAAATTAATCTCTAAGAAGAGATAGAAAGCAAGTCTCAAAGATGGTTCAGAGGGATTTTTGAATTAGTGCTATTATATTGTCCCTATTAGTAATTCAGTATCACTATAAAAAGGTTTATAATTTAAAAATCATGCTGATGTGTGTAAGCCTACACATATTGTGTGAAAAATACGCAGTCTAGGTGGTGGTATTGTCACTATTGAGCAAATTAATCTAAAAACACTTTAAAGCTCATAAAACCAATGATGTTTTAGGATAATGATATGTAAATTTTAAGTTGGCCATATAAAAACATTTATTCACTTATTTAAAAAATATTTTAATCTATTGTTTCCTTCTTCATTAGTGGTTATGGTGCCGCTTAACAACTTGATTAATGCTCATCATAATCAGTGACTTTTCCATATTAGAAGAAAAACTGTATCAAACTCTCTCCTCTATAATTGGGCCTCTTAACTGTATGAGGAAATTTTAGATCAATATAATGGTGAAATGTAGCTGAAACCCAATATCTAGTATCATTGCAATTCTTCAGCATACTGTTATTTTGATGAAATTCCCAAATTGTTCAAATTATCAACCTAATTAATTCTACCTGGTTGCTTTAAAATAAATGATTGCTTAGTCTTGGGCAATACTTTCATTTCATCATTGGATCTTGCCATAAGATTGAGGGTTTCTTACAGACTGTTAGAGGAAGAGACAGTTGTAGTTCACAGGCTGTGAGTGATTTATGGGAAGTGAGAAAGTACAACTACCTCAATGTAGTTATAGTGGTGGGAACTCAGAAGCAAGAAATAGTACAGTGGAGGGAAAGGTGTGCTGTAAGAAAGTACAAGTTCTGAGCATATGGAGTCTTTGGGAAAGCTGGAGAGAAGGTCTTTGTTAAGATTCAGTGAGAAATAAGAAGAGATCAGCACTGGATCCAGGAAAAATTCAGTAAATCTTCAAGGGAAGATTCAGGAAAGGAACTTCCTGGTGAGACATACCAAGATTGTTAAAGTCTATGGGAGATAGAACTGCAAGGTAGAAGAATTAAATGATGGAATAGATCTCTTACCTTCCCAGCTTTGTTTTATATATTCATTCTTTTGTCCTTTAAAAACCTAGAGCATTTGCTCATACATTCTGATTCTCTGTGTCTCCTTTAAACCACTGTACCTACACTTGGGGCTGACTGCATGAAAAGGAAAACCAATCTCTCATCTTTGGCTGGCTTAGATCTGAACTGCTTTTGCAAGGCAACTCTGATCACGCCATATCTTTGCATAACTGACTTCACTGGCTTTCCATTGGTCTTTTAATAAAGATCAGAATTTAGAAAATGACCTACCAGATTCTGAATGGCATGATTCTGCCTGTCTCCCAACCTTGTCACTCCCTGTTTTCATCATTCCTCCCCTTTCTATGATCCTCCCTCACTGGCTTCTTACCAGTTTCTCCAAGACCCATTTCAGGGTCTTTGTGCATACTCTTTCTTCTCCTCCTTTTTGCCTCTTCTCCTCCTCTTTCAGACTTAGCTCAATATTTACCCCCTCCTTTCACAACACGACAGAATTGGTAAATGCATAGTTATGTAACATTAATATCCATCTCATTGGAACCAGGATTGAGTATATTTCTAGGAATCACAAAAGCCTGGACATATCTAGCAAGCAGTACAATAGGTTTAGTGGAAACATATTTGCAAAGGGCATAGAGTATCCTTAGAGAAAACTTGTTTTAAATAATAAATTCCCAGTAGAGGTGGCATAAAGCAACACTTCTCCAAAGAGGCACATCTGAATTACATGGAAAGGGGTATCCTAGCTATGGTGTATACTGATACAGCCTCCTCTAGAAATGTGGCCCAGTGACTGTGCACACTAAAGTAGGCTAGCTCTTGTTTGTCCATCATGGGAAGATGGTATATATTTCAGAGATGTGAACTGGAAAAGATCCAAAACCTCCTCTCCATTTTGCAATCTGAGTTTCTTATTATACTGAAGAAAATAAGAAGTGATCAGGAAATAACATCCAGCCCTCTGCCATTACATATCTACTATTGCCATGGATTAAATGCACTCGCACTTAAGACTAACTCTCTTATTTGCATACTTGATTTTCTCCCCTCTTCAAAACATTTTTTATATTTAATAAAAAATGTTTAAAAACATTTCCCATTAATTTCTCCTTCTTTATTCAGTATCTTTATTTTTTCCCACTTTACTGACTCAGTCCTACAGACATATAAAACACACTGTGATAGCAACTGTGTTAAAAACAAAACAACTTCCTTGACCTAGCATTTATCTGTATCCGCTTAGCCTCTACCCTGCCAGTCTCCAAAATCCTATGCAACAATACTCTATGAAAAGGTCTATACTCTCTCAAATTTCTCTCCTCACATTTTTTTCTTGAATCTTCTCTAACCAGTATCTCATCCGTGCTACTCCACCAAAACACATCAATGTTACCAAAGACCTCAATTGCTAAATCCAGTCAATTTCATCTTACAAAAATTTGAGGAGAATTTGACACTTGCTGATCCCTTCCTTCTCAAAACAGGTTTTCCACATAGCTTTCAAAACACTATACTTCTCTTTTCTTGCTGACTGTTCCTCTGAGTCTTTTTTATTGGTTTCTTCTCGTTACTCTGACCCCACAATGTTGCAGTGCCACAGAGCTCTACTGTATTTCTGTAACCACGCCTGCTCTCTGGAAGGACCTTATTTGGTTTCATGGTCTTAAAAAATCTGAAATACACCGAAAACTTCCAAATATATACTTAGGGACATAGTCATATAACTTACTTGCCTTTCAACATCTACGTTATCTAATAGACACCTCAAACTTAATAAGTAAAAAGCCAAACTACCAATGTTCTTCTGTCTTCCCTCAACCTGTTTCTACCAGAGCAACACAGCAATGGCAGAGTTCCCTTTAAAATGTAGATCAGGTCATGTCACCCTCTACTCAAGACTTTTCAACTGCTTTCTTACCTAGAGTAAAATCTAAAATACTTACAGAGGCTTATAGCCACCTGAATCAATCATCTGCAGCCTATGACTTTTCTGGTATTGTGTCCTACAGCCGTGTTCTGTGTTTTTCCAAATTCTGTATTTGTCTAATCATGGGGCCAAATTAATGGCCAAATCTGTTTACATCCCCCTGTGATCCAGTTTTTACAGGCACATGAAGATCACCTTGCAAACTCTCCAACCAAACCCGAGTCCACATTTCCAACCACAGCAAGCCAGTGTTTTTCCTACCCTTAACCAAGTAAGGGCCAGTTATTAGAAAACTACAGATAGCTCCAGTGTTCCTAAATCTGCCGGACTTATTGAAACTAGCCAATCCTCAGCTATTTACCTTGCCCTGCCTTGCTTTTCCCACAGAAACTCCAATAAAATCTGTGTCCTGTGCTTTCCCCTCACTCGTGTTTCTGCCTCCTGACAAAACCTACCGCATCCTTGTGTAGCTCTGCGTGGTATGGTGTGTCACTTTCTCTCTGGAACAGTCAGCAATAAATTCCTTCATTGATACTTTCCAATCTGTGTTGTCATTCAGTCACTTTTATAAATTAAGACCTGGGCACAAGTCACCCTGCTACCTCACACTCCTTCAGATTTACTGGTCAATCTTCTTACACTTCCTCAAGTAAACCAAGCACTCTCCCTTCTCAGGTCCTTTGTCTTGCTCTTTCATTTACCTGGAATTCTCTTCTACCATTTATCCACATAGTTTAATACTTCTTTTCCTTTGGGATTTGTTCAAATGTCATCTTATCAGCAAGGACTTCACTGGGTCCCCTTTAAAGATAGCACTTCCCTCACCCCACCCTAACCCTAAGTTGATGTTACTCTCCTTAATATTCTTTGTTTTCCCATAGTATGTATCACCACCTAAAGTATTACCCATTTGTTTTTCTGGAAACATAACTAGTACATAAGCTCCTTGAAGAAAAGAGTTTTATTCACAATGTACCTCCAGTGTCTAGGACAGGATTTGGAATAAAGTAGGTATTCAGGAAATATTTACTAGTTGGATAAAGAAATGAATGAATGAAGGGTACAGCCACTTCCAGGTTAGCTTAAGAGTCTGTGAACAAGTAAGTGATCAGATCATTACAATTCCTGTTGTAATGATCCCAGCTTGCCCAGATTCCTCATCAGCCATAGATAATGCGTGCTTTAGTCTGATCTGGGAGGAGACTGAATACATTTAAACATTTAAATGTGAAAGAGAAAAGCTAATTTACATAGAAAAAATCCCTATTATAAAGGAATAATGAAAAGCAACAAAATATAACAAAAATAGGGAGACAGTCCCCTGGGGCTACCCTAGGCTGGCAGATGGAGTGGCGGTAGAATTCAGTGAGACCCCATGGGACCCAGGAGACAGGAAGATACTAGAAATTAACTGGCTTTCTATTTGTTCCAATATCTTGCAACAAGATGTTGATTTAAATTGCATTCAGAAATTTACGTAAGATAGAAACAAAAATCTGATGCAAGTCCTGACGTTACATAGGTTGTTGAACGTTTTCCTCTCACCAGTCATGTTGGCTTCTCTGCCGTGTAGAGAGATATAAACTCTCAGATATTTTCTTTCCAGTAATCATATACACTGATTTGTATATAATGTACTTTCTACTTTTTCTAGATGGTAGCAAACTGATCATCACCATAGGATTTTTAAAAGTTTTCACCCAGATATAAAATTTAACTTCTGGATTAATTCTCCCTCCTTTTCTCATGCAAATCCTTTCCAAGTTTAAGAACTTATCCTGGCCCCAAAGATAGACATTTTCACATATTATTTTCAACCATATATTTTATAAAGAAACATTAAGTGAGTTGCAGGCAGGCTTTTGAATGGTTGTGGTCTTCAGTTGTGTTTACAGAGTACAATTTTTTCATACTTGACCTTTAAAAAATTCACTAAGTGAAAATTTATTAAATGTTGTGCTTGGCATTGTTAGATACCATTTTGTGGCAGAAAGAATGAAATCATGTACATCTATACTGTTATCCAGTTGATGTGGTTATTGTTATTATAAAACTACATTATTTAGAAACCCAAATAGAAGTGTACACACAAAAGCCTGATTGAAAAATGGAAACATCAAATTGATATGACAGGTAGTTTTAGAAATCATGTGGTCATAGCCAAGCTATTTCTTTCTTCAACTTGCTTGTTTTTCATTCCCTATTTTCATTTCTTAAGTTAGAGAATGGTTGGCTCTCTTCTTGACCATCTCTACACTTCTTCTTTTTATTTATAGTTTATTTATTTATTTTAATTTAAATTCAATTAGCCAACATATACTACATCATTGGTTTCAGATGCAGAGTTCAGTAATTCCTCAGTTGTGTGTAACACCTAGTGCTCATCACATTACATGCCTTCCTTAATGCCAATCACCCAATTACCCTATCCTCCCACCACCTCCCCTCCAGTAACCCTTAGTTTTTTTCTTATAGTTAAGAATCTCTCGTGGTTTTTGTCCGTCTCTGATGACTTCGCATTCAGTTTTCCCTCCTTTCCCCTATGTTCCTCTGCACTGTTTCTTATATTCCACATTTGAGTGAAACCATATAATTGCCTTTCTCTGATTGATATATATATATATATATATATATATATATATATATATATATATATATATATGATACCCTCCAGTTCCATCCATGTTGATGTAAATGGTAAGGATTCATCCTTTCTGATGGCTGAGTAATATTCCATTGTATACATATACCACATCTTCTTTATCCATTCATCTGTTGATATTCCTTTTATTTATTTACTTATTTATTTTTTAAAGATTTTATTTATTTGAGAGGGAGAGAGAGAGTGCACAAGTGGAGGGAGGGGCATAGGGAGAAGGATAATCAGGCTCCCCGCTAAGCAAGGAGCCCACGCAGGGCCGATCCCATGACTCTGGGATCATGACCTGAGCCAAAGGCAGACGCCTAACCGGCTGAACCGTCCTGGTGCCCCTACACTTTTTTCCTTTTAAATTACACTTTAATATAGGTGACAGAAGAATGTTTCTACATCGGTGTATTAAACATGTGTGTACCTCCTAAAAATACTTGGAAGCTGTCTCATTGTCAGTAAAATAAAGCCTATTCCCTAGTATGGGATCCAAGCCCTCCCAATTTCACCCCCCTGAGCTTTTATCTCTTGCCTTTATCCTTCCTCTAGATTACTCTTTCCTCAAGCCATGATGTGTATTGTTCCTTCTACATGACCCAAACTTTTTTTTAAAACCTCCATGTTTTGCTCAAGCTTTCTTCTCTGCCTAGAAGGCCTGAATGTTATTCTTCTTTAAAATTGCCACCTCTTTGGGGACGCCTGGGTGGCTCAGTTGGTTAAGTGGCTGCCTTCGGCTCAGGTCATGATCCCAGTGTCCTGGGATGGAGTCCCACATCGGGCTCCTTGCTCGGCGGGGAGCCTGCTTCTCCCTCTGCCTCTGTCTGCCTGTGCTCACTTTCTCTGAAAAATAAATAAATAAAATCTTTAAAAAAAAAAATTGCCACCTCTTTGGTGTAGTCTTTTTAACTACCCCTAGTTGGAATTAGCTTTCTGTAGTTTTTACTTGTAATATTTTAATATCCCTTGCAACATTCATCTTTCATTTTAATTATTTTAATTGCTTATCACATTTCACATTAACCTACATGCTTGAAGTCAGACTCTTTCCAACCAATAGCTATGCTTCCATAACACCAGTTTTAGATCCTTGAATATACAAGATCCTTAAATATTTATCAAACCAGAAAGGATATGGTTATATTTAATATAATGAAGTTAAATAATCTTTCCTGTCTTCATGAGCATCCATATGTTTGATTTATTTTTTACTCTTTTCCTGTCTTTGCAACAGCCTGGCTAGGAGCTAGTACATACATCTCACTGACAGGCCTTCTGTCAACATTTTCTCAGGGAGATCTAATTTTGAATTTTTAATGTCTCAGTCTAGTGTAGTATTGGGTAATGCTACATTTCTATGCACAGATAATAGGAATCAGTAATTAATAATAATTACTTAGTAAATTGCTAGGTAAATTAATAAATGTAAACACAATACCCACAGATGATTACCTCATTTTTATGTTTTTTACTTTTGGCTTCAGTTTCCTCTTCCAAAATAGGATATAGGTGATTCTCTCCTAACCTGTGTGTCTTGACTTAACAGTATTTTTTGTCAAGACCCAGTTCAATTTTGCCACTTTTGTTTTCTTATTCTGAAGTTGATTATTAAATTGAGTAAGCAACCACTGGTAGAAACACTGTATTCATTAAAAAAGTGACAATATTGTATACATATACCACATCTTCTTTATCCATTCATCTGTTGATATTCCTTTTATTTCCAGCATCTTCTTCTAGAGGACAACAGATGGACTCTCAGGTAGCCATGCAGTTCCGTATCCATCCTGAATGCATAAGCCAGCTTCCCAGCATTGCCTCTCATCTGTCTTGAGAACCGATTAAAATTATGGAGGTGAAACTGCTTAGTAAGGTCTAAAGCACTAGTCCCGTCTAGGGGATTATGATTATTAGTGTTGTCACCAGCTTTATAGTGTGGTTATAAGGCCATGACATTTTGGTTTTAAACAAATTTACTAGCAATTATACATTTGAATGCATTTTAGCCTCTTCAAATGATATTTGGGAAGTTATCTTGTTATTGCAATGATGGTATTATTGCTCAAGCATGATTTAGAATCCATTTAAAAATAGAGAGTCATTGATAATGGTCTCACTGTGACTTTAAACAAAACTAGTTGTCAATATTGGCATCATTGCACACATTAAAGCTACATAATGCTGGATACATGATTTTGGACAAATAGACATTTAATAAAGAATGAAGCAGAGATGGGGAACTTCACAAAAAAGAGACTTATTTGACATTTTTTTCTCATTTGATATAATGCAGTAAGAACTATTATAGTACAACCTATGAAATATTCTTGCCAAAAATTTGAACCTGAGTCTGATCAACATCTAGCTCTAAATACCAAATTAGAGCATAGACACAGGAGAAGGGATATTAAATGGTAAAGAGATAGAGTTAGCAAAATCCATAATTTAGAAAATTCTATAAGACAAATAATCCAGTTTCTTTGACCAATCAAAAGGACTAGGAAAAAAAAAAAAGAGGGCCTAGGAAGTGTTATAGATTGAAACACATTTAAGTGACAAATCAAACAAGTACTAAATATTGAACTAGTTTGGACACTAGTTTGAACAAATCAACAATTAAAAGACATTTGTGAGATAGTCGAGGACCGTTAACACTGATGGGATATTTGATAGTATCAACAAATTAATTTTCATTTGAATTTAAATGTAATAATGGTTTGTGGTTAGAGTACAAAACAGTACACATCTTTCAGCAGTATGTACAGAAAGATTTACTAATGAAATATAATGTTTAGGATGTGCTTTTGTATGCTTCAATAGTGTAGAATGAAAAAGGGAAGTAAAATATGAGACGAGAATACAGAATACTGTAATTGAAGAACTTGAGTTATGGGTGAATTGGTGTTAATTATACTCTGCCCTAGAATTTTGTGTATAATTGAAAATGTTCATGGTAAAATGTTTAAAAATATAAAGTAGGCATATAATGAGGACAGGAGTGATAATATTTCTGGGCTTCACAATATCCCAGATAGCCTCTTGGCCTTGGATTGGACAAGATATCCTCAAACTCTCCTTTCTTTAAATGATATTTGCACTGAGGTCCTATCTGCAACTGAGATCCTTAACTAATACATTGAGCCAGCCACAAAAAATGCTCATGAGCTTTCTTAATAATCATATTAGAGAACTAAAAATGTCTCAATCTACTTAAAAATACCTTGTAAAAGCTGTGCTTTATATAAATATCACTGCTCCCATTCAAGTGTCAATCTTTGTCTTAGTTACATATTGGGCATATTTCTAATCTAAAATGGAATTAGATAAAATTGAGACTATGGAAGGATCACTAAGAAAAAAAGAAAAAGCTAGAAATACTCAAATTAAATCAGTGATTCTCAACCAGGGATGACTTTGCTCCACAGAAGACATTTTGCAATGTCTGTAGACATTTTTTTTAAAAGATTTTACTTATTTATTTGAAAGAGAGACAGCAATAAAGCGCAAACATGAGTGGGGTAAAGGGTAGAGGGAGAGGCTAGATTCCAGTACTCTGGGATCCAGACCTGAGCCAAGGCAGAAACTTAACCAACTGAGCCACCCAGGTGGCCTCTGTGGACATTTTTGACCATCACAATTTCAGGGAAGGAGTGAGAAGAACCAGGACAGTGCTGCCTGTGTATAATGGGTAAAGACCAGGGATGCTGCTTAACATCCTGCAATGCACAGGACAGCCTCCTCCCCCCTCCCCACAGACAATCAAGAATTACCCAGTTCAGACTTTCTTTAGTGCTAAGACCATTGCTTTAAGTGTGAAGCAGTCAGATACTCCTAGAATTTCTTCATTTTAATACTTCTTAAATGTGTTTAGCACTACATACATTATGTACATCATACATGAAAATATAGAAAAAAATCTGTTTTTGTTTTTAATTAAGTTTGGGAAACAGATATACTGTGACCAGTAAAAAAAAAAAAAAAAGTTTAATGATTGTTTTTCTCGCAAATTAAAATGAGTTCTATCTCTAAAATGATCTCTTTTCACATATTTGGAGTCACAAATTCTTTGTTTGCTTGACGAGTTGTAAGTAGTAATTTTTTTATCTAATTATAGGTAATTACTATATTAATTTCCAGCTGACCTAGTATATGATTTATCAAAAAAGTGAAGACATTTACTTTAGATGTTTCTAGCTGAAACTTTATTTTATTTTGCAATCTCTAGACAGGTACTATACTAATCATTTAATGACTGTCAAATTTGCTTCAAAAGTTATCTCTTATAATGTATGATATTCATTTATACTTAGTGCAGAAAAGGTACTTTAAGAAAGCAGTTTCTTGTCTTTGTGGAGCCTTAACGTTTTAATTTAGGAAAGTAAATTTTTTATTAAAAACAATATATTTTTCAGATATTAAAAAGGAAAGAAGAACTAATATTTTCTACCTAATTATCTGTTGTTATATAAATAATATATGCCACCTTTTAGTGGGGATGGGAAATACTGTTACTTAAGATACTTGAAAAAATAATTTATAAGGCTATGCCATGAATTTCATTTTATTTTCTTAAGGTTTTTTTTTTTTTTTTTTTTTGAGAGAGAGAGAGAATGAGAGAAAGAGAGCATGAAAGAGGGAGGGGGTCAAGGGGAGAAGCACACTCTCTACCAAGTGGAGAGCCTGATGTGGGACTCGATCCTGGGTCTCCAGGATCATGACCTGAGCCAAAGTCAGTTGCTTAGCCAACTGAGCCACCCAGGTGCCCTATTTTATTTTTATTTATTTTTACACACACATACACACACACACACAGAGTACACTTGCATGTGTGTGCAGGTGGGAGGTGAGGGTGGGGTGGGGGGAGCCGGAGAGGGAGAATTTTAGGCAGACTCCACTCCCCTGGGAAGAGCCTGATATGGGGTGGGGCTCAGTCTCAGGAACCTGAAATCTCTACCTCAGTCTGAGCGGAAACCAAGAGTTGGTGGCTTAACCGACTGAGCCATCCAGGCACCTGTCTACCATGCATTTTAAAGACATACCAAAGGATAGTTTACTCTTATAACCACCCCTATGATATTTTTTAAAATTCTTTTCCCAAACTGCTTCTCAGATGATCTTTAGACACCTGGTTATATGTGAGCATGTTCTTAAGTTTTTTGTAAAAGATATTGCTAGATTTTACTTTTTAATTCTATCTTTTTCTTTCAACTGTTGAATTTAGTTTATTTTAAAATAAATGCCATATTAATATGTGCAGTCACCTCTACCATCTCACTCTGTACTTTCTGTTCTCCCTGTATTTTATGTATTTCCTTCTTATTTATTGCCTTCTTTTTTTTTAAATTAAGCTTTTGTTTTCAATTCTCTTCTGCCCCCTCTAATTGATTTTGGAAGTACACTTTCTATTTCTGTTATTCATTCCATAATTTTCGCATGCATGCTTAAAATCTGCTATTAATACCTCCATCATATTCTTGGGCTTTAGAGTTTTAAAGCCACCCAGTCTTACGTGTCATTAATGACAAAGTTATAATTCTAACTTTGGGTTTTAGCCACAGTCTAGGTGGCTTAAAACACAGAACTTTGTTGTCTCAAAGTTTTAGTGTCTAGATATCCAGAATCAAGGTGTTGGCAGGACTGGTTCTTTCTGAGGGCTGGGAGAGAAGGATCTGTTTCAGCTGTTCTTCTTGGCTTGTGGAAGATCATTTCCCCCTATGTTTCTTTGTATCAGCTTCCTTCTATGCATGTCACTGGGTCCAAATTTCCCCTTTTTAGAAAGACTCCAGTCAGATTAGGGCCCACCCCCATGAGGTCATTATGACCTTGATTATCTCTGCAAAGACCCTTCCTCCAAGTAGTGTCACATTCTGAACTACTAGGGGTTAAGGACTTTAAAACATGAATGCTGGTGGATACAGTTCAACCCATAATACTGCCCAAATTTGACATTATCATGATGGTAATGATCAAATTTTACTGTTAATGTTTCTTTCAATTTATTTATGTTTATTATTTTCTTTGCTCTAAAATGAAATCTTCGATTCTTCAGTGTTTCTGGATTTGTTTCCTTACTTTCCCCAAGCAAGTTTTTAAAAAAGGTTTTATTTGTAATAAAATATTCACCTTTATCTGAAAATGACTTTATTGCACCTAGCTCTTGAATGGTAGCTTATTAGTGGACTCAATTCCATATGAACAGTTATTTTGTTCTTGAAGTTTGAAGGTATTATTCTGCTGGCTTTTGGCTTCCTTTGTTCCTTTATCTCTATGTGCATAGTACATCTTTCCCCATCATTGGTTTGAAATCCTCCCTTTTTTATTTTTATTTTTTATTTTTTTTTATTTTTATTTATTTTTTTTAAAAAATATTTTATTTTATTTATTTGTCAGAGAGAGTGAGCACAGGCAGACAGAGTGGCAGGCAGAGAGAGAGGGAGAAGCAGGCTCCCTGTAGAGCAAGGAGCCCGATGTGGGACTCGATCCCAGGACACCGGGATCATGACCTGAGCCGAAGGCAGCCGCTTAACCAACTGAGCCACCCAGGCGTCCCTGAAATCCTCCCTTTTTTAAAATGAAATTTTTACTATTATAAGTTTAGTTTTTCATTCATTTTTATGTATTCAGATTGGGATGGATTGAGCTCCCTGTACCTGAAGAATCATATCTCTTTAAATCCTAAAAGTTTTTAGACATTATTTCTTTGAGAATTTTGTTTCCCCTCTTTTTCTTTTATTCTCCTCTTTGATCTGGAAGACATTTCTCATCATGTCTCTCATTTTTTCTTCTTTGTTTTCTATCTATCTCTGTTTTTCTGTGATTTTGGAAGTATTTCTCAGCTTCTTGTGAGAACATTTCTGTATTTGTAAATATTTGTTGAATTTTATCTAAGATAAGAATTTTGTTCACTAAGGTTTTTTAAGAAAATTCAGTTTTACATAAACTTTCATCCCTGATCTTTGCAGGGCTCAGGACAAGTGTGTAAATAGAGGCCTATATATTATATCTCTACATATTTAAACAAATTAATTCATCAAATAAATTCTATCTTCCAGTCTTAACAAATAAACCTTCAGAATGATATGAAAAACCAAGTTTTGAATTTAGAATGCTTGGACTCTTCATATATATGTGCTACTAAGAGTGCCATCTTCTAGCCCGAGGGGCCCTGGCCTATGGCCTGCTGCCTGCTCCCCTTCTCTGTCCACCATTTTGTCCAACCCATAATGTAGGAGACTCTCCAACTCACATGTAGACATGGCATTCCTGCATCCAGGTTTCATCCCTGACCCCACCCACAGCTGTCCCTTAGTCTTCCCATTCCAGCCTAGTGATGTGAATACCAGTGGCTAGATTTGCTCTTAGGATGAGCAGCACAAAGAAGAGATGCTAACAAAATGTGGGGCAGGCTAAGGTCACATGGACATGAGATTTGGGTTTCTTTGTACCAGGAGTATGATACAGAAGAGGAGGACTAGAGACTCTAATTGGGCAGGTCTCCTTGAATCTATCTTCCTTACCCTCTGAAGATGGGTGTGGCCAGAAAAGAAACATTTCAGGCTCTCCACAGTACTATACTCAGGCATAGACCTCTCATGCTTAGATCTAGGGCCATTATTGCTGTTGTATTGTTGAGAATAGAAGGATCTTTATCAATACCTTAAACAACCAGGAGATTTTTCTGAGCCCACTACTTTACTAAAAGTAATCTGCTTGTGGATAATAAATACAACACATATAGCCAATACATATTTAGTAATTTCTATTTGCCCAGCAACAAGCTATTGTTTATATATATTTTCCCACTAACATTTCTTGGTTTAACCACTTCTTATCTATTTTTACCATCACTGAATCATTCAAGCCTTTATTATTTTCCTCAAGGACTACTGGAATAGTTCCCTGAGGGGTGCCCTTAGTGCAATTTATTTCCAGGCTCTTTGTTGACTTCAAGATGATATTCAAACACCTAGTGTGATTTTCAGAGGCATTGGTGGTATCAACCTTTACCATTTTTCCTACCTTAACTCCTTTGCCACCTTTCCTTACCTCTTCCAACCATATCAACAAATTTGTAGTACCTCAGATGTCCTTTTCTATTTCCTAATCCCATCTCTTTTGTTTCTCTGCCTTTTTTTTTTTTTTTTACATTTCTCTATGTGTTATTTGCCCTATGAGGACTTTCCTTGATAAGCAGATAGAATTCTTTGTGTCCTGACTGTATGCCTAGAGACTGCTATTTGTGTTCAAAAATGGATTACATACATTGTCTCACATGTGTGTCTCCCCCTACTGGACTCTAAGCAACTCATCTTGATTGACTGTGACCTCAGGTGCTAGGGCTTAGTGAGTACACACCAAACAGTAATATTTTCTGAACAAGTAAGTAAATAAACAATCCAGTTCTATCTTGCTGTCTGATTAATCCTAAGGTAGAATATTATAGCCTGTTCTTTTTCTTTCTGTTTGAGTCTACCTTGCAAGATAGTGTAGGGACATGCAAGCTTCAGGAAAAAGCACCTGTTTATTTATGAGGAGGGTTGAGTTTCTTAGAGGCTTCTCATATCATGCGGAATTGGCCGTGGTTTTGTAGCTGGGTCAATTCCTGCAGGTACCCTTTGTGAAACCACTTTAAAATTGAAGTTCTTTCTCAAGTGACTGTAGTTTGTTTGTTTATTTGTTTGTCCTGAATTTTCTCTACTATTAAAAAAAAAATCAGACACATTATAGCAGAAAAGAGGAATGCTACCTCTTATCAGTCTGGCTCACAGAAGGCCTTGGGCAAATCTTCCCAAGAACAAAACAGTTTTAATTGCCTTCCACTGTTATTCCTTATTACTACTATTATTATTGGTATATGATTTATAACAGTGTGAGTCACTTTTGCTATGTGCTATGGACCATGTGATATCAGTGTAAATGCGAGAAGTCTTTGTTCTTAATGATTAAATACTGTCTAAGAGGAAGCATGTATAAATGCTAGCTGTAACTAAAGAAGCTGTAGAAATAAATTTAAAAATTTATTGAAAATTACGGGTGCCTGGGTGGCTCAGTCAGTTAAGCTTTTGCCATTGGCTCAGGTCATGATCCTGGTATCCTGGGA
This sequence comes from Mellivora capensis, assembly GCA_004024625.1. Classification (NCBI taxonomy): domain Eukaryota; kingdom Metazoa; phylum Chordata; class Mammalia; order Carnivora; family Mustelidae; genus Mellivora; species Mellivora capensis. The sequence goes on along the minus strand of PISX010002038.1, from coordinate 152,184 downwards.
TCAAGTCGGGATTGGGCTCCTTGCTCAGCGGGGAGGCTGCTTTTCCCTCTGCCTGCTGCATCCCCTGCTTATGCTTTCTCTTTCTCTCTTTCAAATAAATAAATAAAATCTTTAAAAAATTTATTGAAAATTTAAAAAAAATCTTTATCCATTGCTTTCTTCCATTACGTATTTTATTTGTAAACTCAATACTCAACCAAATATTATATTGTTGTATTCTTGTCAAGACACAAAGGAGCATTCTGATGGTTTCTCTACATTGCTTTTTAATGGCCAATTCTGGCCTCCTCTGGAAGATTTTTGATGGCTTGGTAGATGTTAGTCACCAGAAGACTTCAAGATACAAAGGAGCGTTCTAATAGTTTCTCCACATTGCTTTATAATGGCCAATTCTGGCCTCCTCTGGAAGATTTTTGATGGCTTGGTAGATGTTAGTTACCAGAAGACTTCCATTTTGAGCTATCACAAGTGCTTTAGCTGCTAGCCCAGAAAAGTCAGGTGATAAAACTTGGTTTAGCATCAGAATCTGAGACTTAAGGATGACTGTTACTTGGGTTGGGCAAAATTTCAGCCTTTGCAAATTAAGAGAATAAAAATGTTTACCCAATTCAATACTTATATATTTTATAAATGTTGTAATTGCATCCAAATCAACTTTAAATTTGGAAAATGCCCATGAGCCAGAAATATGAGATGTGAATGTTTAATGGTGACTTATCTGTAGCAGTTTATTAGACATTCTCTCCCTTCATCCTCCCCGCCCTCCCACTCCTTCCACTCCTACTCCATGGCACTGTGTGCTCTTACTGTTATGAGCCCTTTCATAGTCTTATGTTTATGAATTCATTAGAGAAGGCGTTATTATGTATGGTGCTGTTCTAGATGCTGGCATAATAAACAAGATGAACTGGGTACAGGCAACATTCTTTTTTTTTTTTTTTTTCAGGCAACATTCTTAACTTATTCATGGTCTGAATAAAAGGGCAGTTATGAACACATGCAATTGCAGTCTGTTAAATACAAAGTCCAGGTAAGCATGAGATTTTAAGGGCGCATACAGGAGGGGGGTAGCATTGGGATTACTAAAAGCAGGAAAGTTATCGCAAATAAAGCAGATGCCATGAACAACACCACTTGGAGCCAGAGCTATATAATGTTTAGGTTGATGGCACAGTGCTCAAGGTTCAGGTATGAGATAAAGAGGGATGGGATTTAAAGCTAACATTTGTGTGCATAGATGCAACTAATGTGGGTCACTACGCAGTTTGTATAAGCCAAATAACAGGTCAGCTAGACTCTCTATGATGGTCAAAGGGAAGCTTGGTTAGGGGTACAGGAGAAAGGGAACATAAAAGATGTTTATGTTAAGATGAATGTAGTTACACTACATTCATCTAAATTTGCAAAGGCTGAAATTTTGCCCAACCCAAGTAACAGTCATCCTTAAGTCTCAATTCTGAAATATAATTATTTAAATGCCATCTGTTTGGAATTACCACTTGTTTTCTTGTATATGTTAGAAAAATTGGCACTTATGAAATAGCATCTTCTAATGGTCAATGGAAAAATAGTTTCTAGATATTATACCTTATTGTGTCAAAACACTGGGAACATCAGAGCAGTGGTAATCAATTCAGACTATGGTTGAACTGAAGAAGAATGAAAAGTGATAAATGTGTTAGATATGGTCCTCATTACAGTGGGGGTGGCTGGAGAAAGAGCCAGGATTCTTTGTTAGCTTGTGTTCATAGATAAAATAATACCTAAATGCTCAGACATGGATTTGCATTTTATATCTGCCTTGGAAATACTTATGAGATGTTGAATTCATTATTTCTGTGACTAAAAATCTTAATGGCATATGCTATTTTAAAAGCAATTTTATTTAAATAACAATAATAATAAAAACCCCCAGAATCATCAGAGTTCAGCAGTACCACCTTCTCTGAAGAGTCAATATATTGCTTCAAACCACATTTTTAAAATAAAGCGTTGTCTAAAATTCATTTATGTTTGAACACTTGCAAAACCTTGTTCACTGTTGAAATTTTTATCTGGTGAGAATTAGTGTTTATTTTCCTCTGGATTTCATGTAATTCCAAAACTGAAATTTTTAAAAAGCTAAAAAGGAAAAAACAATTACTTTTTAAAAATGTGCATTTATATATATTTTTTCTATTGTGAAGCCATATGGAGTACACCCTCAGACCTGTTCCTAGAAAAAGACAGCTGCTTTTTCCTGTCCTAGTCATGTGCTAAGGATAAATGCAGTCTGAAAAGGGTGTGACTGTGAGCTCAGAGGGATCCTAAGAATTTGAGGAATGGTAGCAGGGGTATTAATATTTATTTTGAATAGCAAATATAGTAGACTATAGTTACCCTGCAGGGTGTGAAATCCACAGAAACTCATTCACAGTCATGTGTTTATATCTCCAGGTACTTGCATTTCCAAGCTTTTAATATCTAAACATAGAGGACTTTTTTTTTTTTTTTTTTTTCCCCAGTTAAAGGCTGATAGGAGAGATTTATTTTTCCTTTCTTCTCTTTTGTGCTTGTTATTTTGTATTGTGTCTGGGAGTAGGCTTTTTTGTTTGTTTGTTGTTCTGAAATCATCCCACACCTGAGATTATCATTAAATGTAAGGTTTTTTTAATAATCAAAGATGCAGAATTCTTAAATTTGCCTTCTAGACCCACAGACTGCAAACTGCAATTAAATTTGTGGGTTTGACTAGGATTTTTCCTAGAATAGACTGTTGTAGGAAATATCCGACGGTAAATATAAATGCTAGAGTAGGCAGTTAGGTTCTAAAAGAATGTCCAGAGGCCAGCAAAGAGGAAATCCTGGCCAATTAGGAGCAAGTCAGAGGCCTGTCCTGGCAGCACTCCCAAACAAAACCACAAGAAACTGGATCAAACCAGACAGCCCCAAGATGGCTGACAAAGTAAGCCACTAAAGTTTAGATTATTCTTTCATTACACTACATTCACATACTAAAATCGCCTAAGGGGCCATGACAGGAAACCCCTGACCAAATAAGGAAGAAAAAGCCTATAACCCTGCTTCCAAGAAATCCCCACCTCAAGTAATCAATATTCTATCCTCTTGTTACCAACTGTCAGTAAAAGATAGAAACTTAAACTCCAGGGGGCACAGCTCTTTCTTGAGCTCATCCACTCACATCTTGAGAGTATACTTTCTATTTAACGAACTTTCCTCCTTGTACTGCTCATCTGCTTGTGTTATGCCTGCCCCTGAATCTTTTCTTGTGATGAGGCCAAGAGACTCCAGCCACATGTTTTGGATGGGCTGGGTTGAGGTCTCAGATCCTAATGTCTTCCCCAGTCCACACAGCAACACAAATGGGGGGGATTTCATGTTGTTGGATTTCTGTTTCACTTATATAGACAAAGGAATGGAAAAGACTGTTAGTTTTTCACAGATACCTATTCTTCTCTTCTTAAATAATAAATAACTACATTTCAACTACATTTTCCTAGCACCCTGTAGCTGTATGGGCTTAACATTTCGAAGGGTACTGTACTATGCCACCCCAAAATGGCCTCTTTGGCATAGGGACTTATTTTGAGCTAACAGTCATTCAAAATCAGCACAGGCAGGAAAAGCTCTAAAAATAGGGCACACATTTTCCCTTTGTAAGGGAAATTTACATTTGTAAAAGATGTCTCCCTCTCCCATACCAGGAAGTGGAGGGCTCTTAACAATTTACCAGGAGAAAGCCCCTCCCCCTAAATTAAATATATGTAACAAATCTTAATAAATAATTTGTTTATCATGCTTATCTGGTCACTTTTCCATAACAAAGTCCCCTGTCCAGAACCTCTGAACTTCTTTTCCTTTGTTTTGCCTAAGGTGGTATATAAGCCCAAGTTCTAATCAGCCCTTTGGGGAGCACCTTGATGGGTGTTCCCATGTGCACATACACAGTGTACACGTTAATAAACTGCTGCTTGTCTTTCTCTTGTTAGTCTGTCTTTGGCCAGTCTAATTTATCGGTTTTCCATTGGAAAATCCAAGATGGATGGGCAAAAAAGATTATTTTCCTCAAATACATCCTAATTCTGGCTAGAGGGATATGAACAAAAGTGAAGTATGCTATTTTCATGTTGTGCCTTTCAGGGAGCGAAACGCAACACCTTCCTTTCTGCGACCTCCCCTTTAGCTAGAATGTATACATACTGATGACAGCTAGAGTAGCTAAACCACTAAACATAAATCATATACTGAAAACCACCAGATAAGAAGATCTAGTGAGCTTGGATCCCTGATTATTATGGAACCTTTACATCAGCCCAGGACTTTCTAGCTCACCTCTAATTAAGACATCAACAACTCTCTTATTTATTTATTTATTTATTCTTTTGGATTCTCTTTATTCTTTTGGATTCTCTCTAACCGTGGTTGAATTGATATTCCAATTATTACAGACCATGGTATCTGGGACTGGAGCTGTAGAAACAACACTTAAAAATATCATAGTGGCCTAGTGATTAGGTGGCATGGAATGAAGACATAAATGTCGGAATAGAAAGCTGTTGACAATTGGTATGTTGTAACAAAATACTTGCCAAATGACTTGGAGAGCTCTTGGACATAAGACCATGTGCCAACAAACTGTTAATACTTGTGTTATCTATAGGCTGTGTAGGGGCCAAGGGCAGGCTGCTCCAAGATGGGCCACTCTGGCACAAACATTATTTTGAGCTAAAAGTAATCAAAACCCAGTAGGTGCAGGCAAAGCTCTAGGTCCTCAGCTGCCTAGATTTACTTTGGAAAGGACAAGGTGTACCAGGCAATTAACAGACACTCCCCTTAATGCAAGAGGCTTATCTGCATAATAAGGCGACCTTTGTTTTTCAAGACCTCTCCTTCCCCTTCCCCTTAATGGCCTTTCTCCCCTTTGTATCCTCAGACCCTGCCTCCCTCTTTAGCCCACAGAAGCTTCCCCTTGCCTCATTGTCTTTAGAATTTCATGTTTTTGTGCATTCCCTGTATGTACACCTATTAAATTTGATTTTCCCCTTTTAATCGGTCTCATGTCAATTTGATTCTAAGTCCAGCTATAAGGACCTTAAAGGGCAGAAGTTCTTCCTCCCTGACAGCTGTTTATTTTTTAAAAATTAAAAACATTTTTTTTTTCCCCCTGCCAACTGACATGTACAAGAGAGGTGAACTCAAGTTAGAACTGGCCACTTGCAAGGAGGAAAAGAAGACAATGAAAAAAGTTCTGGCAAGGTAGACTTTCTGTTTCTTTGGCCTGCGATCTAAATTGAGAGTCTTATAATGCAGGGCCTTGTAAATCAGTTCTGACAAGAAACAATGCCATTTGTGCCCAAATGGAGGCAGTGATAAAATGAGTCTCTAAATCAAGAAACAGTCTTTGCAGGAGGTAAGACTGGACAAACCATTAAGATGATCAGACAGTAGGAGCCAGCCCAGTGGGAAACATTAGATTAAAGATGTTGCCTTCCTACTGAAGACAATTGTTTTATTTGGCCTGAAGGTAGTCACTATTAAATTGAGCAAGAGAGTGATTGACAGGGCACAGAAGCAAGTAAACAAAAGACCAGAATTTCCAGGCTAAAAAGCAATGTACCAATGAGAACTTTGTCTTTATTTACTTGCAACCAGAACTAATGGAAATAAAGAGTCCATTGACCTTCTAAAGTTTTTTGTTGCCTGGTGTTAACCAGAGAACTTGTGGGCCAGACTAGCAAAATTCTGTTATAGTTCACCCCTTAAAACCAACTTGGTCTCCCTAAACCTGTCCAACCAACAGGAAGCAGCCTGCCAAAATGCTGAAGCTTTCAAGTTGGGAATACGTTCTGATATGTATCTCTTATGTGGCCACAAAAATAATGGACATGCATGAGCATCGCTCAGGGCAAAGTCACACATTGGCAAGATAATGACCAAGGTGGGATGCCCCAGAAAAGGGAACCAAAGGCTGCCAGATAGCTTAACATAGGAAATTACTGCCATGACAGTGAGTTCTTTACTGCGGTGCTATTCTTTTCCCGTTTCAGAACTGAGTTCATGATGTTGATCCCATTACATAGTAACTACCGTATATTAGTCTGGCTGGATAACTCAATTTTGAATTATATATTGTCAATTCATGCAAAGCCACTTCCAGCTTGGTAGAAATGCACATCACCCAAGATGCCAGGAGGCAGGACCTAGATGAATCTTTGGGGTTGTCTGTCTCAGGTGGTAGATTGGAAGGAGCATGTTCTTAGGATGGCTGAGAAGGGAGATGTGGTCTGGATGGACAAGGAAGGCAAAGACAGAGGTAGACCTCCATATCTGTTCTCCTTTTCTCGTGCAGAGAAAACCCTTTCCACCAGAATTCACATTCCCTTTCATAGGACAGAGTCGATCTCGGGATTCAGGGACTACATTTCTAGCCCTTCTAATTCCCAGATGGGATCACATAACTACTTTCCAAAGAATGCAAGTCCATGTGACATGTGGAGTCTGTCATTTCTTGGCCAAGTTGTTTAAGAAACAAGAATACCTTCTTTATCCTCTTTCCTCCCTTTCTCATGGCTGGAAAGGACAGGAAAACTCCTCCCTCACCCCCAGTGATGGAATCCATATATTGAATATGACAGAGCCAGCATGAGCCTGGGTTTCTGAACAAATGCCAAACATGAGTGAGGAAGAAACTTCTATTGTGTTTGACCTATTTTGCATTTGGAGGGGACTCTCCTTCTTTTTTTTTTTTTTTTAGAGAGAGAGATAGTGAGAGGGTGCATGCAGCAGGGGAGGGGCAGAGGGAGAGGGAAAGAGAAAGAGAATTTTAAGCAGGCTGCATGCCCAATGGGGAGCCTGAAATGGGACTAGATCTCAGGACCCTGAAATAAGGGACTGAGCTGAAACCATGAGTCAGATGCTTAACCAACAAAGCCACCCAGGCACCCCTCTTTTTCTGTTTTTAAATAGCAGCTAGTGTTACTGTATCTAACACACCTTTTTGCATGTAATAGGATATTAGTTTGGGACATGGTCATGCAGCACAAGCCTGTATCTTCCAGTCTTTTTTGCATCTGGATGTGGCTATATGATTAAGTCCTGCCATTGGGATATGAATAAAGTGATTTTTATAACTTCTGTGGTATGTCCTTTAAGAGAAGAGGTATGTCACCTTTTTCTCTTCTCCGTCCCACTAATTGAATGTGGGCATGGTGATTGGAAGTGAAGCACCATCTTACACAAAAAGGGGTCTGATCAGGAAGGCAGGACACCAAGATAGGAGGAACCTGGGTCAACACTGCCAGCCTTTGAAATTTTACATGAGAGCAATGAATTTTCTGTTGTTTAAATCATTGTTATATAAGAAGTCTCTCTGGGGATGCCTGGGTGGCTCAGTCAGTTAAGTGGCTGCCTTCAGCTCAGGTCATGATCCCAGGAATCCCAGGGTCCTGGGATGGAGTCTCGAGTCAGGCTCCCTGCTCAGTGGGGAGCCTGCTTGCCCTCTCCCTCTGCCTGTCGCTCTGCCTACTTGTACTCACTTTCTCTGTGTCAAATAAATAAAAGAACCTTAAAAAAAGAAGACTCTCTATTACAGCATATGAATGGACGCTTACCTTATGCATATATGTGTGTATGATTGACAATAAAATTTATTTTTGCTGCACGTTGCAGTTTGAAAAAGTTTAGACTGTTCCATTGTATTAATTCCATTAATATTCTTTTAATCTGATGTCTCCTAAGCTTCTCTTCTTGACACCTCAGTAGATAAAGGGCTCATAAACTCAATGCCTTTCTATGGTATTTATGGTGTCAGCTTTCCCTAGACAGGACATCTGTAGCTATGTAGGAAAGGTCAGATAATTTCCCCTTAAAACTTCTAGGTTCTTGGCTGAGACCCTCTGTAATAAAAAACAGATTAGGGGTACCTGGGTGGCTCATTCAGTTAAGTGTCTGACTTCTGCTCAGGTCATGATCTTGGGGTCCTGGAATGGAGGAATCTCCTCTCCCTCTGCCGCCTCCCCCACTCCAGTTTGTGTGCTCTCTCTCTCTCTCAAAAACAAAACAAAACAAAACAAAAAAGTTAAAAAGTTAACTTAAAAAGTTAAAAAGAAAGAAAGAAAGAAAGAAAGAAAGAAAGAAAGAAAGAAAGAAAGAAAGAAAAGAAAGAAAGAAAAGCTTTTCTAGAGATTTGGTCTTCTTCCTTTTCCTGGGATAGAGAGGGAGATACCCTTACAAATAAAGTTTTCTCTTGAAAACAAACATCTTTTGCCAAAAGGTGACTTAATTTTCAGAGCTTTCCCTATATCTGCAGTTTCTCAAAAATAACCAGCTCAAGAAAATCCTCGTGCCTAAGTGGCATATTTTGGCACAGTAAATTTTGCTCCCCTTTACCAGTTATTCCAAATGCAAAATGCTTTGAGCTGTCTGGTATGCAGGCTTCCAGAAGTTTGGCTAAGGGAGTAAAGTATCCTATCTATTATGGCTAAAGGATTGGACAGATAGAGGAAGCCCTGCAGGGATTCACAGGATGACTCTGCTGGTTCCTATGCAGAAGCGTCAGACCCTTGGAAATCCTGTCCATTGAAGAAAAAGATTTAGGACTTTTGAATTTTAATGCAAGTAAGGATGAGTTACTTTTAGCTCATATCAATAAGTTGCCCAGTCCTTTTTAGACAGGAATGTTATAAAAACTGATGAACAAATGAAATGAGCAGTGTTACTGATGCATATATAGAGCAAATAAGTTAAAAATTAACAGAAAAAAAATATGTGACCACATGAAGCCATGTTTCTTGGTAATTCATGATTTATTTCTGCTTCTCATATAACCCAATGATTAGCTGTCTTACTAAACAGAGGTCAAATTAATGTGGTTTCGGTTTTCTGTTTTTGTTTTGTTTTGTTTTTTATAACGTGGGGCGCCTGGGTGGTTCAGTCTGTTAAGCATCTGCGTTTGGCCCAGGTCATGATCCCAGGGTTCTGGGATCAAGTCCCACACTGGGCTCTCTGCTCAGCGGGGAATCTTCTCCTACATCTGCCCCTCACTGGGCTCATGCTTTCTCTCACTCTCAAATAAATTAAAAAATCTTAAAAGAAGTAAATTTATAATGTTAACTACATTAGTATCCTATTTATTTGCCTTCTAACAACAATGAAAATGTATGTGGGACTTTAGAGTCAAAACTGTTGACTCACTTGTACTTGTGTTTTACTACTGGAAGACTGACTAAGTGACTGTTTACAGGGTTGGGAACTATCTATGTTCTGATATTATTGGGAACAGGGTCTTGCCAAAATGAGGGCATTCCACTGGGAGATAGGGACTTGGGTCTCTTGGATTCACCAGTAGTAAGTTATAATGACAGGGCAAGTTGTAGCAATATTTGGACTTCCATTTCATTATCTCTGCAGTAAGGAATTTATGATAGACAACCCCTACAATTCATTTGAGTTCAAATTATGACTTATAGGAAATGAAATGTAATTTTAAAAAGAAAGTGATACATCATAATAACAAAACCCTATTTTGAAAGAAGGGAATGGATTTAGATGTATATATTTTACTTTTGGTAAACAATCCAAAGTAGAGTACAGGTCTTCATATTGTATCTGAGAAACATCCTCATTGTTCCGGATTTCGGATTTCTTCAGATTGTTGGGGAATCTCGCCCCTCCCTCCCAGCTCAACAGTAAATGACTGTTACAATTTTATCCCCCAGATGGCAGTGCAGCATTCCAAGTTTAGAATGGTCTGGTCCAGTGCTGTGGCAAAAGGCGATACAAGCTTGTCTCTGGCACATTTATGTGCCATGTTTCTTTCTTTTGGAGGAAATATGCTACAATTCTAATGTCACAAGAATTGAGTAATCAGAGACAAGTAGCTCATTTCGAAGTGAACACAGCAGCTATCCACTTTCATGTTTGTGTAGTTCCACGTCCAACAAACAACATGGAAAACCATTGCACAAAGTAATCTCATGAAATAATGGGAGTTTAAAAGATTATTAGGTTGAAGAAATCACCTATTTTTAAATTTTTATTTTACAAATTATTTAAGTTAACTGCTCAGAGATTACTTTTCAAACACACTATCATTGAAATGTATAGTATCTGCCATACCTTCCTTTAAATGACTGCAAGCTGCTAATGCTGTTCTGGTTGCTGAAACTTGCTTATGAGACAGATGAAAACAAACAAATGATGTAGCTTCAGGGATTGAGCAAGAAAGAAGCCGGGGAAGGAGCCACATCTCCATTGTATGATTAAAAAGCCCGTGGAATTAATCGGATCAAAACAATATCTGGTCATTTGTGATGTGGAGAACAAAGGCAAAAGAAATTTAGGGGAAAAAAATTAAATTTCTTTAGTACCTACAGTCCATTGACAAGTCCTTGAGATAGGCAGAGTGACCTTCCTCTAGGAATTCAACCGCCTCAATGTTAATACTGTGCTAAGGGGAAAAAGCAACCTTAGCTTATCATTAGTCTGACCTCCAGGATCCTATTAGTCTCCTTTAACAAATAAAAATTCCTTTGGAAGCTTCCTTTAATCTCTACCTCCCTAAGATATATATTAGCAGTCATCCTTCAAGCATATGGCTCACGGATATACATCTAAAGGGTCTCATGACTAAGATTTTACTAGACAGAAAAAATGACCTTTCCTAACAACAGCTAGCTAGCCTCCTTGAGGTCCTGAAAACCTTGCTCCCAAATTCCTTAGAGACTTAAGCCATCTCTAACCCCTTCCCAACTTCAAGGTATATAATGGGGCACTCCTCATGACCCCAGTGCAGCTCTTTCTGCCCATGGGTCCCGTCCCCGTGCTTTAATTAAACTAACGTCCTTTTTGCACCAAAGACACCTCAAGAATTCTTTCTTGATCATTGGCTCCTAAATCCCAACATTTTCACATCAACTTGTATGATGGCCAAAGAGATTAGAATTAATCCTTTAAGTTTCCACTATATATTGGGGGATATTATTATATTGAATATTATTATATAAATATTATACATTCACAATACCTAAGCAATATTGATTGGTAATGCCATGAAAGTAGCACAAATAAAGATAGGAAAACAGAGTGTAAAAAGGCTATGCAGGACTATCTTAAAAATAAGAAACATTTCATTTTGATGGGTTGTGGAATGCTATCCTATTTCTATGTTCTGGAGATTCCTTTACCATTAGGTTCAATGAAGTCTTCTTTCCAAATAGGTGGTAAGTTGGGAAAAAGGAAAATGTAAGCCCAAACATATATGTTAAGGATATTTTGCATTGCACTAGTTAGGAAATACTGCTTAATTTGAAAATATGGCATGACATGAGGAGTTTTTACACAAGACATGGATAGTCAGATTTATGGTATTAACATATAATTTGCGTAGCACTATGAAAGAGAAGTTGAGTGCAAGAAGGTGCTATAGACAGGATGCTCAGAGATGAACAAAGCAACACAATCCAGAACAATAGAAGCAGGCATCATCATTGCTTGAAAATAATGATTGGTTGGCTTGCCAACCAATTTAAAAATTGCATCATCTATACAAAGACTTTTTAGTAGTCTGCAAATTTTTACTTGCTTTTCCCATCAGGATGTTGATTCCCACTCCTCCCATCTACATAGCATTCAGATGCATGGTTTAACAGTTCTACAGAGAAACTGCTACTCTTTCCAACAGCTCTGCACCTCCTTCCCCCTAACTCCCCCGCCAATACTTTAGACCCAAACACAGGAAGATCCTTATTTTTTCCTCATAACTGCAGTTTGTTTCCAGGAAGATTGAACTGGTTGAGGCTTGTAAGAACAAAAAACTTTTTTTTCCTTTTAGTTGTTTTGATGCTCCCATTAGTGATAAACTTGACCAGCCAGCAGGAGGCATATCAGAGAGCATACCATGTCTGCTTTTCCTACTTTTCTCGTTTTTTTTTTTTTTTCCAGCCTTATTTTTCCTTTCCACCTGCAGCTAATATGTTTCTTATCCACCATCAAATACTTTTGTCTTCCCTTCCTTCTTCCTAAAGTGCATTAAAATATTTGAACACATTCCTTCTTTCCCTCTTCTCACCAGAGGCCAGAGGGGTCTTCATTTAGCTAATGGGCCTCACTGTTCTGAACAAAGACTGTGACTTGAAATAAAGCAACAGGCATTGGGAGCCTGGGTGGCTCAGTTGGTTAAGTGGCTGCCTTCGGCTCAGGTCATGATCCCAGCGTCCTGGGATCGAGTCCCACATCGGGCTCCTTGCTCGGCAGGGAGCCTGCTTCTCCCTCTGCCTCTGCCTGTGCTCGCTCTCTCTCTCTCCCTCTCTCTCTGACAAATAAATGAATTAAAAAAAAAAAAAAAAGCAACAGGCACTCCAGATGGGATAGTGGTTCTTGCTCCCCATTGCAATTGTGGAAGAATAACCCGAATTACTGAAAAAAAAAACCAGTATAATTTGAATTCTCAAATCTTCACTGGAATGAGTTCAATTATAAGTCTCAGGAAGAAAAGCAATAAATGGCCTTGATAGGAAGCCTTCTGTAGGAATTTTTCCAACTCCCAGCTTCTATCAGAAGACTACAGTTAAAAGAGAAGATTGGTTTAATGAGCAGAAAGAACTGGGAAATAGCAGATTTTCAAGACACCAAGCTATTGCATCACATCTCACATTATCTCTCTGTGGCCTCACGGTCACTCTCTTGTGCAGTCTGCCTGCTTACCCACTTCCACAGACTGGTTTTATTTGCTTCCACCTGCATGCAACCAAAGGAGGCTGCTCCAAGCTCCTAAACTGCTATGTCCTGAGTTCTAGAGGTCAGCAGCCAGAGATGGGAAGCTGGCCCAATAAGAGTGAGCTACTCACTCTTGGGCCAATTACCTTGGATCCTGGAGTTGTAAGACATGGTTCATCGAGACTATATTCCTTATGGTATGATACTGCCATGATAAAAGAATAGATAAAAATGAATCAGGAGATTTTGTGACTTCAGCTTCTTTTATGGTATCAGAGCTCTCCCCTGGATCTTCTGTAATGGGGATGCCAACAGGTGGAGGGAGAGAACAGGTGGAGCAGCTCCTGGAAGGGTTTTCAGGCCCCAGGCTTGGGAGTGACATTCAGCACTTCCACCCACTTGCAATGGGCGGTGCTCAGTCACAGGACCCATCTGCCTGCAAGGGAGGCTGGGAAATTCTCTCTAACCTTGAGCCAAGGAGTAAAGGAAATAGAATTATCTTTGTCACAGGGACCCATCCTCGTTGGTCAGCAGGGGAGTTGTCAGAAAAACTGTGCTGGGCAGCTATCCCAAAGATGTCTTCTATTCTTTGAGGATTGCCTGGCTTTTTCTGGGAAGGACTTCAGCAATGCCTTGGTCTCTGCAGCCTAGTTTCAATTACTTGTTTCAACCAAATTATGTTATTTTCTGACAGCATTCAAGAGAATTAAAGAAATGACTTGACTTCCTTTCATGGCTACTCATCTAGGTTCTCAGATTGTTTACTGGTCATCTCTATTTCTTTTTAATGTCTTTTCTAGGGGAGACAATCCTATTTCAGCCAAGAGATTTCATTCTGTAATTATATCACAAAGGATCACCTTATAAGGAAGGTATTGACTTTGAATTTCTGTCAACTTCAATTTAAGTAGATGGAAAACTATGGAATATATACCATAAACAACAATCTTTTTCAGACTTCACAACCAGAAATATTTTGGCTCTCCAAGTCAGCTGATAAGCCTAGGACCTGCTCATCAATCCTAACCCGGAATAACTCAAACACTTTGTTCATAGAACACAAAATGGATATGAGCTGTCTCTCAGAGTTTTCATTGTTTCAATATATCAAATTCCTTCCCCAACCCCCATCTATTCTAGCAAGGCTGGCTGCAATTGCTATGTGTGTTAAACTTCAAGAAATCTATAATAATCAAACCTTTAAATTACTTCTTCTGTTTAACACAAATCTGCCAGGGAATGTTCTGTGGGAGTGTAGAAGGAATCCTAGCTGTTAAGAATCATGTTGCAGAAATGTGATTTTCACTACTACTACCACACCAGTAGTAAAAATTTAGGAAATGAGCCTTTTCATCTCTTGTTACCCATTTCTGCTGCTAAAGCCAAGAAGGGACCCCTTTGGTATGCAGTCCCTTGAAGTCCAGAGTGCCCTGTAGACGTGTATAGATCTGCACACTTGCGAGACTAAAGATACTGAATGTGCATGTTGCTATGTAGACAGAGAGCTAATCCCTAGACTGTTTGTCTTTAAAAAACCCAAATACTGTATCAAGGCAATATGCCTAAGCTTATGCGTTTTCTAAGCCACTTCACACATTTTAGAATAAATATACCAGATTTTATAGACCAGAGACAACAGACTGGAGAAAACTTGTTATATTTATGAGAGGCTGAAAATTATTAAGAGTTTTGTTTTGAATTATAAAAAATATATTTAAAGACACCACAAACCCTACGTCTCTATTTGCTAAGCCCCAGGAGGCATCCTTTTCTCAACTCCCATAGCAATCAGTTATGAAGACTAACTAAAGTCCATTTTCTGAAACTCACCTGAACCCATCTACTTCTCTTCCAACTGCCCTGCTATCACCTCATCCAGTCTCTGTCATTTCTCACACAGTAGCCTTCTATTCTTCTATCTGTCCTCAAAGTGAGGACCTTAGTTCACTAGAATCCATCACCCAGGAGCTTATTAGAAATATGGAATCCCAGCCCTCACCTGAACCTACTTATAATCTCCATTGTGATCCCAAGGTAATTTACAGGCATGCTACATTTTGAGAAACACTGACATATCCCCCTTCCTCTAGCTTTATTTATCTTCATCCCATTCTGAACACCAAAGCTAGAGCAACCATTACACAATTCAAATCTGATCATGTCAGTATCTTGTTAAAACCCTTGTCCTTTGGCTAAAATACAAAACCTTCAAATTAAATTACAAAGTCCTTCATGACCTGGATCCTGATCACCCTCCCACCCCAGCTTCGTCTTACTAACACTTTCCCTTCACATACTATGATTTAGCAATCTTTGTTCCAGATGTGACCTTCTCTTTCTTAAATGGGATGTTTGCACCTGCTGCTCCCTAGTCTGGGATATTCTTCCCCCCCCACCGATAAACCTCAGTCCTTTAGATTTCAATTTAAAATGTCAGTTTGTTAGAAACCCTACCCTCTAACCACCCGGATCTCAGAGCATCGTTTCTTGTCTTGTCATCATACTCAGTATTGTATCAACTTGTTGAATGCATGTACTTCCAGATGAACTTTAATTTCCATGGGGACAAGGACCATGTCTGTCTTGCGCAGAGCAATATTCCTGGTGCTTAGGCCAGCAGCTGGCACATGGCAGTTGTGAAAGAACGGCCAAATAAAATACCTTCTCATAAAGATGAATGGGCAGCTTTCCATGTCTTTAAGAATAACTGTCTTCCAAAATTATGAGATGCTGTCACAGAGAAGATAGATCAGATGTATTATGATGGGCTCCAGAGGGCAGAATGATATAAGCGGGGCCCATGCATGACTATACTGCTATATCTTAGCTATTTGTTGGATCTTAGCATCTGTTGGTCAGATGAACCAGAACCAGTATATGAAAGTTTTAGGAAGAGAGAAATCATTCAAGTAGTAACTTAGTATCATTTGCCAGGTACTAGTCATGGAATGCATTGTTTAGTAAGAAAGCTCAGGATGACCGTTCAAAGGCAGGCTACGGAATAAAACGTTCCTATCTTAAAGTATTTGAACTATATAATCTCTCAGATCCTTTGCAACATTTACATACTACTATTTTGTCAGTTCTTCTGTAAGTGGAAATGTTAATCATAAATGCTAGCCTTAATTTTTGAAGAAAATGTGATTCATATTTGTTAATGACTATCACTAGTTTTGTGCCGAGACAGTTAGTAAATTGTATTATTTGGTATAATCAAAAGGACACTGAGAAAAGGACAAATACTTCTCTATTCAGTTGTCATTAGTCATCAAACTCCACCATGAAAGAGTCATTCTTTAGAAAATATTCCTTCTCCTTCTCCCAACATTCGGAATGCAAATGTCATAGGCAACATATTTGACTATTATCCATAATTTTTATCTTTATTTGAATTATTTCACGATGACCCATTCTTATAGTTGAGAATAAGCAATGGAGGGGATAGGGACACTGTGATGACATTCAGAAAGGAAGAGGGCTCTGGATATTGTTTTTTATTCAGCCTCAGCTAAAATATTTCTCCATCAGAGACCTTTTTAGATACCTCAGTCTAAATGATCTGTCTCTCCATGTGATTTTCTCTTGTATCAATTTTCATTCATGTAAAACATATTTATCAAATATTTACTCAGTGCCTAAGCACTGTTATGTACTAAGCACTGTTCAAGGTACTTTGGATACATCAGTTAATCACAGAGATAACAGTAGACACAAATGACCACCCTTGTGAACTCTGCATTTCAGTGAACTGTTCCAAGGACCAAGAATACCAGCCTCACCTAGAAGCTTGTATGACATGCAGAATGTGGGTATCACCCAGACCTGCTAGATTATGTTCTGCCTTTTAACAAGATCCTCAGGTTACATAAACATATGGATGTTTAAGTTTGACCAACACTCTTCTAGTATACTCATCCCTTATTTTGTAGCATTTTCACATTCTTAAGTAATATATCTGTTTATTTGCTTTGAAGCACACTTGGTCTACTAGACTATAAACTATATGAAGTCAGGGACTAATGGGCAAAGATGGAAGAGATGGGTAAAAAACTTCATCTGTTTTTCAGATCTACCAAGACACAGACTTCACTCTGCACAGATTTCTCTTTTCAGTCTCTCTGGCTAATTCACCTAATACTCAGCAGGCAGGGCAAACTGAAACTTATGCAGGAGAATTAGCTAACATCTGTGAGTTCTTTTCTACCTTCTGTCTCAGCTTCATCATCTCTTGCATTTTTAAGACTTGCATGAGAAAAATTTACTGGCAGTGTTCCTGGCTGGCTCAGTCAGAAGAGCATGTGACTCTTGATCTTGGGGTTTTGAGTTTGAGCCCCATGTTGGGTGTGGAGATGAATAAAAAAGGAAATTTTAAAAATTTACTATTTACTAGAATATTTGTGATAAAAATTAATAGTATTAATTGCTGTGGATTTAAAAAAAAGGATTTTTGTGGTTTGTGACACATGCAAAATCAATCTGGTAATCTTGCCTCTTTTTTCAACCCTGCAAATCTCATTTAAGATTTTCTTTTCTATCTTAATCTTCTAACATAACTTGGTCATGTTTAGCATGGACAATAAGCTTTGGTGGATGATCGGATTGTCCCTACATTGCACTTTCTGTAACCCATACTTCATAGGAGTTGGCAAACTTTGTCCCATGGGCAAATTCTAACAGACTGTCCCCCATCCATTCTTAAGTGACCTGTGAAGACTCTTTTTCCTATTTTTATTTATTTTTTTTTTAATTTATTTATTTGTCAGAGAGAGAGGGAGAGAGAGAGCATGAGCACAGGCAGACAGAGTGGCAGGCAGAGGCAGAGGGAGAAGCAGGCTCCCTGCCGAGCAAGGAGCCCGATGTGGGATGTGGGACTCGATCCGAGGACGTAGGATCATGACCTGAGCCGAAGGTAGCCGCTTAACCAACTGAGCCACCCAGGCGTCCCATCTTTTTCATATTTTTAAATTGCTGGGAGAAAATCAAAAGAAGAAGAATAATATTTTATGACACATGAAAATTACATGAAATTCAAATTTCAGTGTTCTTGAATAAAGTTTTATTGGAACACAGCCATGTTCATTCATCTGTGTATTGTCTATGGCTGGTTTCATGCTATCCTGGTGGAGATGAGTAATTGAAACAGAGACCATATGGCTGCAAAACCTAAAATATTTACTATCTGAGCCTTCACAAGAAAAAAATTGCCAACTTCTGCTCTATAGTATTCTTGTCCAGTGGAAATAGAATAAGTCACACGTATAGCTTTAATTTTTCTGATAAGTACACTAAAAAATGTTTTAGAAAAGGTAAAATTAAAGATAAATTTTAGCCACATGTATCCCAATTATTATTTCAATATATAATCAATATTAAACATTATTGAGATATTTTGATTCCTTTTTTGTACTAAGTCTTCAATGTCCAGTGTGTATTTTGCACTGAACAGTGTAGCTCAGTTTGAACTCATCACATTTCAAGGGCTAATAGGACCAGAGAGCTGGAGGCTACCATATTGCTGCCACTTCAGAGTAGGTAGCTAAAAGTTGAGTAATTTAGTTTATCTGAAATATCATTGATATGCATGTGGTAGAAAATATGTAAACCTCATAGCTTAATGTGACACTACCCTTACGTATCAAGGAGGCAAAACATCATGGGCACATGGAAAATAATCTCATAAAAGCAAAGTATCCAGATTTCCTGGTCCTCAAGTTTGCATTACAGAAGGCATTTTTTTCCCCTAAAGTTTCTGTAGCGAGAAACTAAATCTTGCTAGGGTGGAATCTATTTGTCAGGGGAAAAAGGGATAGACTTAATCAGTGGATTAGAGTTGTCTGAATGCTCTGCAGAAATGAATGGCAGAGAGAGACAGAAACAGGGAGAGAGAAATCACTAAGCGAAAGTAGCTGATTGCTTAGGGTAATCCATTTTAAACAGACCACTGAGAAGACCACCTGTTATTAAAAAAGCAAAAAACAAAAACAAAAACACCTGTTTGAACTGAACCCCCTGAAAATAGGACACTGAGGGTATTTTAAATATAGGCCACCCTTTACAAAGAAAACTATTTTTACAGCTTCCTATAAAGCTATGTGGCTTGCTTTCAATGTCTGGAATTTCTTTGCTATTTAGCATGCAGAATAGCACCCGACAGCCTTCCCAGTTACTAAAGGAAGGACTCTGTCTTTGTCCTTCCTTCACTTACCATCTGTTCTTTTTCAAAACCACAGTGCCTCAGCTGTGCTGTGGAAACTGACAAAAGTTAATGACTTCTAGTGCTGGCTTCTGCTTCCTAGCACTAGGCAGCTCCAATTACCTTTCACGATCTCAATTTCCTCACCTGCTAAATGGGGATAATGATGATCAAATGATGGGCACCATGTAGCAGGGGTTAGAAGTGTTCTGTTTGCTTGGATGAAAAGAACATGGTGTTAGTGCTGTAGAAAAACACAGAAAACGCCCTTTGCTATTTAGCAACTCATAGGCTCTCCTGCTCTAAAAGATCCAACTTCCCCTAATTAAGTTTGGCAACAAATGGGCATCTCCTTCAGGTAAAACCTGCTTCATAACAAAAATAAAAGGATTTGACAAGGCGCTGGGACAGTTCCCAGTTCAGTGCAGGGCATCAGAAGATAATTCAATGAAAGAGATAGAAGGTCTGAGAAGGCAACACAGCAACAGAGCATGTTTGCAGCAGGCAAAGGTGGCATCAAACAAGAGAATTTTTGTAAGGAAAATGTACTTACACCTGAAGAGGATTTGGAGTTTTTCTTTAATGTGGCCCTATTCTGTGCTGACAAAACACATTCTTTTGTAAATTATTCTTTATGGTTGTTTGCTCTTACGGCCCTGAGCCCTGTAATGATGTATTATTTTACCGAGGCAGGGTGTGCCTTATGATGGATGAGAGGTCCCACAGTGAAGGAGATCCATCATCTAGTACACTTGAGTTAATTGAAGTGACTCTGCCTGTGGCCAGTTGTCTGAAAACACACTGTAAAAAAGAACCTGGATATGGCATGACATGTATTTTATTTCTGGAATGTGGCTGACTCTCAGTAAAGAACCCAAGTCAACCTAAGTCAAAACCTGTAACCATGTGGCAAACTAAAATGAGAAGCAAAAACACGAGAAGGTGACCTGTGATGATTTTTGGATAGTTGACTGACTTCAGGAAAAGAGTAAAACGTGAGCCCTAAAAGTGCCCATTTCTCCTAACCACTCTGCATAGCCCCTGCATATGTCATGAAGAGCCCCATTTGGAAACTTCAGAATTTTATAGTGTAATCAGTGAATTCATTTTCATATAGCTGAGCTATTAAATACTAAAAACTAGAGCTAGTCCTCAAAATTTTCTACTTTAGGGTCAAAATGTCAACTTAGCACTTTCCAGTTCAACAAAACTTTACATAGAAGAAATACCATAAGCCCACACATGCGCACACAAAAGGTTCTAGTTGAGGTTGCATGACTCTCTAGATAGGTAGTCTTAAGAAGTTCATTTTTTTCTACATGAGCTTCTGTTTCCTCAACTTTTCCATGAGTGTGCATTGAATCTGATGTGTTCCCAGGTTGTGTATTATAGTATTGGAGCTGCTGACCACGTGTGGCTATTGGGCTCTTGAAATGTAGTCGTTACAACTGAGAGACTACCTTTTAATTTTGTTTAATTTTAATTCAAATTTCAAAACAAATACAGTGTATGTTTGATTTAATATTAATTATTTATTAAAATAAAATTAGTTTAAATATATTAAAATTCATTTCTCCTTTTTTTTTTTTTTTTTTACTTTTTCTTCAAGATGGCTACTGGAGAACTTAAAATTGCATATGGTGTCTCTGTTTATATTTCTTTTGGACAGTGTTGTTCTAGATGAATAATTTTCATTCCCTATCTGACTTTTGTGGACATTTATAAAAATGCCTATAAACGTTCAATGAAAAATATTAATGAGTGAGCCTGGTGGTAGGTATTATGGAGGGCATGTATTGCATGGAACACTGGGTGTGGTACATAAACAATGAATTCTGGTACACTGAAAAGAAATTAAATAAAAATAAATAAACCACAATAAATAAATAGATAAAAAATATTAATGAACTGTATTTGTCCTTTCTATAAATATATATGTTTTTTCTTATTCCCGCTTAAAACTTTGAAACAGTTTTCATGAAAGAGAACCCATATGCAAGGCGATCAGGGGTAAAAATAATCACTTTCCTTAGGAGTATAAGCTCTTCATGTTTACTGTTAATCAATGTCTGCTCTGCAACTCCAGGAGGCCCACTTATCTCAGATTTAACTTCCCTCCCTTTAAGAAGATGCTTCAGATACATCTTTTGGATATTAAGGATTACCTTTAGGAGAGTTGCTGAGTATAATAGTTTTCTCTTAGTTGAAGGACAAAAGAGACAAAGGTTGGCCTATGCTTGCAATTTGGGGAGCATACATTTTCTAGATTAAAAAAAAACAATGAGATACCTGCTTCGTATTCATCAGCAGGGAGGGTCATGGTGCTTCTAGATCTTTAAGAGGAGTGTTTCGACCTTTTCTGCACAGCCTCTGACATTTAAAGGCCAGGGCCATCAAGCCTGTCTCAGAGGTGAAAACTTCGGTTCAAGATTTCATTGGCCAACTTCTACTAGATGCCATATTCATGGCTAGGGATTAAGATCAGCATGTCATAATGCCCTAAAGATAGCACAGAAGCAAACACACTTAGGCAGATGGTTCCACGTGGGCTGTAGCTTTCCTGAACAGCTAAGATTGATACTGAGGCTGAGATCAGACATGTTTATCAAATAGTTTTATGTGTGTGTGTGTGTGTGTGTATATATATATATAGTTATCAATTCAGATATTATTAGAAATAATATTGCCATATGAAAATACTTTCTTGGCTGCATAGTAGTTTGCCTTAGGAAAACATCTTTTATTCCTAACATCTTATAATTGATCATCCAAATCAGAAACTTTGCTCCTTTAGTTCAGAATAGCATACTCTATTTTTGAACATTAAGACTATTTTCTTCTTCTTATTATTATTTTTTGGTATCATTTTCCTGCTTAAAACAAACAAACAAACAAACTGGGACGTTTAGGTTTCTCTGGCTGTCCCTGTCTGGTATCTAATCAATATCATTCAAAGTACTCTCTTTTTTCTCTGGTTTTTGAGGGAGAGAAGCCCAGCTTCTTTCCTGCAGATATTTCTTATTTCTAATCATTATCATTTCAACAAGTTTCATCAAAGACCAAGAGATTCCCTTCACCCTAACTTCTTTTGAGGAGCTTCTGCTAATCACTGAAGAGTGAAACAGCATTGCTATACCTGTTTGCTTTTATATCTTTCATTTGTGTATATTTTATTTTTCTAGAAAGAGGAAATGTAGGAAACAGTTCATCAAACTGAGAGCGTTTTCTAACTTTTATCCCCCACCCCTTTCTCAGAATGATATTTATTAAAAATCTCTTTCTAGGACAAGACGTTTGTGTATTCTGGACGTTAGAACTCTCCTCCATTTGCTGCTGACTCCTGTCTGAGGGAGATGAGCATGGACTCTTGAAGAAGAAATCGTTTTTCACAGGCAAGTCAGAATGACAGACCTTGCAGATAAAGATGTTGTCGATACAGATATGAAAACAAAACCATATCCGTAGTCAGACATTAGGTGCCTGGTATAGCAGGGTATGTGCCGGACTTCTTGAAGACTGACCATCTTTCATCTAAAGGTAGAATATGAAAATTATTGGTGAGACAGACCATCTTTTTAAGAATAGCATACAATTAAGGCCTCCAAACTGTAGCTTAAATTGAGAAAACATCTTGATATTTTTATTTTCTTAATCTGGTAAAATTGTTGTTTTATTGGCTCACATTTTATAATGAGCTGGAAAATCTATCCATGTTTTATTATAAAAGAAGACTTTCTTAACTCCAAATCCTTCTCAGAAAGCATATTCTGAAGTTCTTCTATTTTTAACAGAAAAGGTGATATAATAAAACATGTCCATTCCATTTCGAGGCCACTGTGTGGCTTATTGCTCTGACTCTCCTCTCTCCTCTCCTCTGTCCCTCTCCTTTTTCCTTTATCCCTCTCCTTTTCCCCTCCCTACCTCTCTTTCAGGATTACTGATGCTAATCAGTAATCTGCATAATTATGCATATGCACCTAGTCACCTCCTTTTAGTTTAGATATGATCTATCAGACATGTTATATGGCAATAGATAAATAATCTTCAAAAGTCGCAATAAAAGCCCATTAGCAACTACTAGAAATGAAAGGAATACTGAGATGTTTACACTGTAAAACCACTCCTTAGTACCAGCACTTCAAGAACAAAATGAGAAGTGAAGTGGGAAAATTTGGGCTTTGAACCAAAGTACATTTTCCCCTGCATTTAATGTTTCTCATTGGACCAGGGAGCAGTGCTTTTTTTGTTGTTCTTAAAAAAAAAAAAAATTTAAATGTATGTGCTTCTTTCAGAAAGTGAAATAATTATATGTGGTTTCACCAATTATGTTCTTCACTCTTGGTTCTCTATATGAAAATATTCTAAAAGGAGAAAGCTCACATTATTACAGTCATGGCTTAAACTTGGGTGTGATATTTTTATTTAATAGGCTTGGATAAAATCTGGTTAACAAAGAGAATTTTTAAAGCAAAATGATTTCTATGTCCTGTTACATTACCACAGCAACAATAATTTGTTCACTGTTTACAATTAATTCCTTATAATAAGTGAGCTTATTGAATAACTTCTTCTAGAGGTTCTGATGTGTGAATAATGGCTAGTTACTCCCTCGAAAGAAATTATCAATTATTTTCAAGGCAATTTGATGGAAAGCATATTAGAGATGATAGGTTAGGTAATTCTGTGGCAACAACTACAAAATATTAGTGACTTACCTAAAAAAAAATGTTTTTCATACTACATGTCCATTGTAGGACACCTGTGGCATTATTCCATGTTATCTTTACGACGGGATCCATGATCAAGTAGTCATTCCTTGGAACACTGCCCAGTGGCTGAGTTGACAAAGACATTAGAGAACATGAAAATCATGCACTCACTCTTTAAGTTTGGTTCAGAAGTGATACCCATCACCCCCCTCACATTTTGTTGTCCCAAACAAGTCACATGGCCAATTGATTAAAGAGGGTGGAGATGTAACATCCTTCTGCAGGAAGGAGCTCTGAAAGGAGTCACCAAATATGTATGAACCAAAATAAGATCTACCTCAAAGATTATATATCTCCCTCAGAGAAGGAGATGAGAATTTAAAAAATAGCTGATTCTTTATAGTTTTACAAACTAATTTCTCTTATCATTTTTCACTCTAAATACTTAATTGCCTCAGTTGCAATATATGCCTCATTTACATATACCAAAAAGGAATCAGCATGTTTATATTTCTAAAACCTAAACTAGAACAAAAGTATACATAATATCCAAATGCTTAGAACAGGAGAAAGTCAAGTTGACAAGTGAAGGGGGGATGGAATCTGACTGTCCCTCCATTAAGACTAAAATTAAAATAAATTTGTTATTACCCAATTTATCCAATAAAAATTTGGTGCATTTCTGTACCAGGGAAACTAAAAGCTAAGCACAATTATTCATTATACCAGAACTTTACTATAGTAGTTCAATATACTTTTGGGTTAAAATATTAATTATTTAATAAAATTTCTTTGAAGAGATATAAATTGGGAAACAATTTCATAAGAGTGTCTAATCCTTTGCCCCAAATACTTGGTTTAATAATTATGAAAGGAGCTATGAAAAATTCTCTTATATAGACTTTTCTTAATAAATCACTGCTATGTTTTTATATAGCAGTGACCAACATTGGAAATTTTTAGAGAAACTTACTCACATTTGGAGGAACATACTCATATGCTCTCTGTTTCTGCATCTGGAGATCATTTTATGTAATTTGGCATTAATATTTTTATCCTAAGCAATCTGTCTGAGAGTTCTTCTGTTAAATTCCCTCCTTAGTTCTGGATTCATTAAGTCTTCACACATTTCCTTATCCTTATTGGAGTATAATGTTTAAGTTGATCAATTTAGCTATAGTTATTTTTCTACTATTTGATAAAGTAGGGACCTTTGTTGTACTTCATAAATTCAGCACTATTAAGAAGCTAAT
Source organism: Mellivora capensis (assembly GCA_004024625.1). Lineage (NCBI taxonomy): Eukaryota > Metazoa > Chordata > Mammalia > Carnivora > Mustelidae > Mellivora > Mellivora capensis. The sequence continues at coordinate 127,315 of PISX010002038.1, read as the reverse complement.
TTCAAAATTACTTCGTAAGAATTAGCCAATGTTAGTAACTGCTGGATTTGAAGGTTAAGTAAGGTAAGTCTTTAGGTATATGGAAAGAACAACTCATTGGGAAGAAGCTCAGAGGTCCTGAGAATTTGAATCAGAGCCAAAAGGAATTGAAGGGCATGCATAAATTGAGAAGTTGGGTCACCGTGGACTTCATTCTCTTGGTGTAATGTTTGTGTTCCTGTGTATCTTATTATATATTTATGGAGCATGGCTAGGTTGCTTGGTGATTTATACAGCATAGATGAAACACAAATCTTTACTCTCAAGAGCTTAGAAACCAAAAAAACTAAAAATAACAAAATCTCCCAAGCAAACACCAACCCACCCCCCCCAAAAGAAACCAGCAAATATACTATGTTACTAATATGCAGGAAAGAGTGTCCCTTTTTATTTACTTTTCATTTTTAAATCTCTGTTAAATCATCTCTGTGCAAAATACACTCTGTCATGCTTTCTTTCTGGCTTATCTTTGCAGAGCTGTGGAAAGGGCAGATAACTGTTTCCTTTCTCCAAAATGTTCAAGGTTATCAAAGCAGGACCTCGCCTTGTTAGCCTCAATTTTAGATTTAGAAGTTGACTTTTATTAGAATGGTTACCGCTTATCTTATTTTGCATGAAATAAAACTCTGAGTCTTTAAACCATCAAACCCATTCACAAACATCTAATCTAGAGTAGCTAATTTTTCTTTAATATGATGGGTGAATATTTTATCTTGAATGTTCTAGTTTGAATTATGTTTTTTTATTTATGAATGTAGGATCAAATGAGATGCCACAGTTGAGGTTTATATTTCAATATTCAAAACAGGCTATCTAAAGAGGGAGGCCTCGTGGATGAGGATGAAGTATGGATTTCAGATTGTGAAGTCCAACAAGTGCTGTGGATACTGACCGAATTCTTTAAACTGGAAGGACCTGGGAATTTGTATCTTACACATATTAGCATTTTTTTTATCAGTTTGAAGCTAAATATTTACTATTACATTCAGGAAATTAAAATAAATCTCACTGACTATATGAAGCATCATGTAGTATGGACACTGGAGTTTGATTTTTGAGGTTCAAATTCTTTCCTAGTTCTTTGAGAAGTTAGAAAATATAAAGCACTCAACACATACTAAGTAGTCATTTTCTAGTCGTCTGACCTTGGGCAACTGTTTTACCATTTCGAAGCTTCCTTTTTATATCTGTGAAATTGGAATAATAACAGTCACCTCTCAAGACTGTTATTAGGATTCAATGAGTATTGACAATGCCTAGTGATGTTTCTCACAGTTTGTCGGTGATATGTTAAATCCCTTATCATTGGTTATAAATTTTTGAATCATTCAAGTCACTGATGTCACTTTGAAAACTAGATTTAAGGTCAGAAGTTCTGGTTTTGAATTTCAACTCAGTCACTTGCCAGTTTCATCTTCTTGGGAAAAAAGATGTAACCACCTCATTTAAAATATAGAATAATAATAGCATATCTAAAACCTTTGTTATGAAGTCTAAGCAAGGACATGACGTATCAATAGTGACCAAAGAATTTGTCCACAAATGTTTGTTGAATATACACTATATGACGTCACTCTTTTAAGTTTAGGAGACAAAAGAATAAATAAGATGTGATCATTGACCTTAAGATATGCTATAATAGGTGATCGTCAGTGTGTCAAATTTGGCTTTACTAATTTATCCACTCTTTCATTAAACAAGTAGTATTCTAGTACTTCTGATTTGTAACTCTAATCCTACGTTTAAGCTCAAAGAAACTTTTAGTAGTTCATGGCCAGGTCTGCCTTGCAAAAAGGCTCTAGGCTAAAAAGATTTTATGCAATGTAGAAAAACCTTTACGTTGTTTGGAAAACTCAGGGATGCAAAATCCTACTTCCTGTGACATTGAAAGAAACTGCACATTGAGAAGAACCATTCTCTGGGCTTCAGGTAGCTGGTTGTTAGGGCACTTGTCAATTGATTATCATAGTGATTATGTTACTTCTCAAGTGAGTAAAGAGTAAAAATTTAAGGTGGAGGCGGTCTGATGCTCCTCTGAACCGGCTGGATTCTTGACGCTGCACTAACTGTTCAAGCCCACCTGGGGATAAGAGAACTTAAAAATCTAATCTTTTTAGTTTTATTTAGTTGTTTCCTTCACTGTGCAGAAGCTTTTCATCTTGACGAGGTCCCAATAGTTCATTTTTCCTTTTGTTTCCCTTGCAACTGATGGAATGGGAGAAGATATTTGCACAAGACCTATCTAATAAAGAGTTGGTATCCAGAATCTATAAAGAACATATCAAAATCAACATCCAAAAATTAAATAATCCAGTTAAGAAATGGGCAGAAGACGTGAACAGTCATTTCTCCCAAGAAGACATACAAATGGCTAACAGACACATGAAAAAATGCTTAACATCACTCCTGATCAGGGAAACACAAATCAAAATCACAGTGAGATACGACCACACACCTGTCAGAATGGCTAAAATTAACAAGTCCAAAAACAACAGATGCTGGCGAGAACACAGATCTTACTTACATTGTTGGTGGGGATGCAAACGGGTGCATCTGGAAAACTGTGGAGTTTCCTCAAAAAGCTAAAGAGAGAACTACCCTGTGATCCAGCAATGGGACTACTAGGTATTTATCCAAAGGGTATGAAAGTGATGATTCAAAGGAGCACATGCACCCCAATGTTTATAGCAGCACTACTCAACAATAGCCAGATTATAGAAAGAACCCAAATGTCCATTGACTGATGAATTAAAAAAGAATGAAATCTTGTAATTTGCAACAACATGGATGGAACTAGAGTGTATTATGCTAACTGAAATAAGTAAGAGAAAGGCAAATATGATTTCACTAACATGGAATTTAAAAAACAAAACAGATGGATATAGGGGAAGGGAAGGAAAAATAGAATAAGATAAAAACAGAGAGGCACAACATAAGAGACCTTACAGTTAAGAGAATAAACTGAGGGTTGCTGGAGGGGTGGTGGGTAGGGGGATGGGCTAAATGGGTGATGGGCAACTTGTTGTGATGACCATTGTGTGTTACATGTAAGTGATGAATCACTAAATTCTACTCCTGAAACCAATACCACATTGTATGTTAACTAACTTGAATTTAATAAAGCAAAAAATAAAATCTAATCCTTAGTTCTAATTAGCAAAGGTACATTTTCTTTTCTGCCGGATAAGCAGTTGTTTACCAGCTTTGAGGGTGTTATTTCTGCTTATTTATTTATTAATCTAGAACAGTTTAGGCTTCCATAGAAATGTGTAGAACTTGGATTGGATCCTTTGTATATGCCTCCCTCTTTTGCTAGTAGTCATTCAAGGACTTATTAGCTGGGTAAAAATAGGAAATGTAGTATATCCTTCATTCAATTTCTAGTTCTCTTCTTAAACCAGGTGTATGACTGGACAAATCTCTTAATTTCTGTTCACCTTGGATTTTTTTCTTCTCTAAAATAGAAAATAGAATAAAAGTTTACAGAATGCTTAACATAGTGACTAGAACAGATTAAAAATTAATTAAATTGGGGCACCTGGATGGCTCAGTCAGTTAAGTGGCTGCCTTCGGCTTGGGTCATGATCCTGGGGTCCTGAGATCGAGCCCCGCATCAGGCGCTCTGCTCATTGGGGAGCCTGCTTCTCCCTCTCCCTCTCCCTGCCACTCTGCCTGCTTGTGCACGCTCTCTCTCTCTCTCTCTTTCTCTCTATCACTCTGTCAAATAAATAAATAAAATCTTTTAAAAAATTCAATAAATCTTGGTGATAGAGTCCTGTTTCCAGGCAAAGTAGGAAAAATTATTTGAGAGGGAGATGCCTATTCTTGGTCAGAATATACATTTAGAAATAGTGGCATTTGTATGGTTTAGTGTTAATCAATATAGGTCATAAGGATTTTCAAACTGTTGATACATAATGTATTTGGCTTCCCAAATTGTCCCTGTGCCAGAACATTAGCTCTGTAATTTCAGGAGGTATTATTCATGTTCTAGTCTGAGCACATGATGCCCTCCCAGAGCTGTTAGGGCTCATTTTGGGTTGGTTGTGAATTGCAACCCTCCCTGCCCATCAGAGCATTGAGTACAGAATTTCACAGTGGTCAGCCCCACACCAATCTGCAGAAACTGACAGAAATGTTTTGACTGATTCAAGAAAATATTGCTATCAAAGTATTAGTTTATGCAGACTCAAATACTTTTTGTCCCACAGAAATATCCACATGTGAGAATATACATTTATATTTCCAATAGAGAGTATACAAATTATCTTTGAATGTGCTAAAAAAATGCAATTACTTCATGATTAACAAGAGAAAAAAACATTTTCCCAAAGATAATAAAAAACAAAATTACTTAAAAACTGTATTTTTAATCAAGAAAAGGAAATTAATTAATATGAGTTGATGAGTTGCCAGGAATGTTGACTTTTCCCTTATATTATGAATAAGGGAATTTCAAATTCTTGGAAAAAAATTGAGTTCACCTTTGTTTTGTTGTTTTATGGAAATTATTTATATGATCTGTCTTTTTCTCCTACCTGAATTTCATATAAGTAATGTATTTTCCCATGTAACTGAAAAGGTGTTATGCTTTTACAATCATAATATAAGGATGAGTAAGTAGCATTTAAACTGAGATATAGCATTTCTCTCTTGCTTACATATTTTTATTCTGAAGCATAAACCCTATTCCACAGGCTAATGTGTTATGTGAGAATGGAAGCTGCTATTTTTACATTGAGAATTGTTTCCAGTGCCTGGTGCCTGGGTGGCTCAGTCCGTTAATCCTCTGCTTTTGCTCAGGTCATGATCCCGGGGTTCTGGGATGGAGCCCCACATCAGGCTCCCTGCTTAGAGGGAGTCAGCTTTTCCCTCTCCCTTTGCCCCTCCCCCCTGGCTTATGTGCTCTTGCATGTGCTCTCTCTCTCTCTTTAGCTTGCTCTTTCTCAAATAAATAAATAAAATCTTTAAAAAAAAGAGAGAGAGAATTGTTTCAACAATAAGCTAGGTCAACCCAGAAAACCCCTCCTGGAAGGCTCCACTCAAACATCCCCTCTTCATTACACCACTTCAGCCATCATTTATTATTTCTTCACTTGTGTTCTTCTGACATTTCATGGATACCTTTTTTATATACTCTATACTGTTTATTACTTATGTGTCTTTCTCTTTTAGTGTGCTGTGAGCTTGTTCTTATTTTTAACTTTTTCCTTTTTAAAATACTTTATTTCCAAATTTAGTGCCGTTGCACCAACTAAGTTCTTAAAACATGGTTGTAGAATTGAATTAGTAAAAGATCTTTCTATTTTTTTCTATCATTTAGAAATTTTCTAGATAAAATAGTCTTTCAAGGAAAAAGGAGTACCGTGTCTAGGTTCATATGGCTAGGAAATAAAGATCTGGGACTCAGATTTAGACATTCTGTTCCTACAGACTTGTCCTCTGAGCAACTAAAATATGAGAATTCTCAATTGATAAAAATGTTGATATTTGAATTGGAAAATATGCGTAAAGTTGAAATGATATTTAGTTTCTTTAAAATGAGAGAGCATTAAATAAAATATTAAGACAAATAGAACAGTAGCTAGTAAAACATTAAAGAGATTCAATCTGTTCTTTGTTTAGATCAATCTGTTGTTCTTACATTATAAGAGGAATATTTCTAAATTTGGGGTGAAATTATTACATTGTTTTAATCATTTAATTTATATACTCTATTTCCATAGGTAAGAAAAAAATAATGACTTACTTAATAACTTACTTCCTTAACATTTTCTGATATGTCCTCATATTGAAATATTACTGGATCACGGAATTAGAGACGATGTATTGCTTCACGAGGTGATATCTTTGGATAGTTCGAGAGTTTCTACAGATAATGAAAATGAGTATTAGTGAATACCCTGAAAGTGCAGAAAGATTTTGCATGCATATGTGCATATAAATTTTTCTGGTGAGAAGTTTGCAGCTTTGTTGAGAATCTCAGAGATGTTCATGACCATGAAGAAGTCATGTAGGGGTAAGTGCTGTGGCATAAGAATCGCTTAAATCCCATTTATAGATTCCTGCATGTAAGTTGTTTACCTAATGGGGCTGATGAGGAAATTAAATGATATAGCGTAAGTACAGAACTGATTTTAGAAGGTGTAAAATGCATGCTGTCTAGAATAGTTCTCATTGTCATTCATTGCTTGAGGAGTAAAGTCCAAATTCCTCAGCTTGGTATTCAAGAACATGGAGGATATTTATCAAATTGCCTTTTCTGAATTCCTTTTCCCACTCTGTTCTCTAGTCAGACTGGATTATTCAGTCTCAGGAACCGTATCCACCTTCTCATGCCTCTTTGTTCTCGTTAATGTATCCACTGTGTCCAACATTCATCCTGCCAATTTTTCTTATGTATAATTTGCCCAAGTGTTAAGGCCCAATTCAAGGGCTCCTACTTCAATAAAACCTTTGCTACTTTCTCTATGAAGAAATATTTCTTTTTCTTTTTTTTTATTCCTCTCAATTTCATAGCACTTTGTAACCTCTCATAATTTTGAATATGCTTTATTTAACAAAAAAGGATAATGTAATCTTTGACCTAAGGATCATATAGCCTAAGAGAAGCTATATGATCCTTAGGTCAAAGATTACATCTTCCTTGACTTTGTGTTTGCTTAAAACCCAGAAAAAGCTGAATATAAATTTGTGGGATTACTGAATGATTCCAGTCAACTCCCTTCCTCCAGACAGAAATAAATTTCTAATTTTCTAAGCATGTGTACATCTATATTATCCTATACTGAGCACTTACAATAAGCTCTCTGGCATGAAGGACATAAAATTTAAATTCAAAAAATAAAATATTTCCCTTTCCTTCAGAAGAAAACATGATGGAATTTGTGTAACACCTAAGGCACCATCAGAGCCTACTCATGCATAGAATCCTAAGATAATTGAGATTTAGACGCTTACAAAAAAAGAAAGAGATCAGTTTGTTTTATAAAGTTAGTTAACCTTGCTTTCAAAGTAATAAGTCTCTCCATAAATATTAACTACAGAACTTATAGTTGTTTCCCCTTTTTACTTTTAGTCCATTTCAGTGAGTCTTTTGTGAAATAACTTTTGTTTCAGAACTGGCTGTCCTGACTTCCTAATCAAATTACCACCCACTCCCTTCCTTTCAGCTACATCTCCCTGATCTACTTAGATTCCCAACTCTCTTTGTTTGCATTAGCTGAATATTTCAAGAGAAAATGTTCCAGGCAACACTATTGTAGAATATTAAGAAGAAATATCTTGCCAGTGGGAACCCATTGCTATTTTAACCTCTCATATTTCCACATGGAAAGGACAAAAGTTCAAGAGTTTTCTTTCAGTAAAATAAAGGCCTGTATAAGCATGACCTGTTTCTAATCACTTTTAATGGTGTCTATTGATTATTTGACACTGAGTAGATGTGATAATTTAGGTGTTGACCTTTCACTTTTATAAAAGGTTTTCACTTTTGTGTAGCCAGAAACTCGGTGTTAACTAATCTCTACTTTCCAGAGGTCAATGTTTGGCAAAGAAATACCTGTCACAGTTCCTAATCACCCTTAGTTAGGTTTTTCCTCTTTCCACCAAAATATTTTATGAAAAAGTGAGAGATAGAGTGGGTCATGGGGAAGACAGCAAAAATTGTGTTGGGGATAGTACTCAGTGAACTTAGGTGGAATAAATTTCTTGCTTGTGATGAAACCAATCAATCTCAGGAACATTGAGAAACTTATTTATTGATCATAAGGCATATTGCAAGGAAAATATATAAGGAGAGATTAAAGTTATCACAAAATGGTTCTAGAAATTGGCTTCCCTCTCTCAGTGACTTGCTGCACATTGTCTTTATCTGTTTATCAAAAACACCATTACTTGTTGCTTCCAACAACAGCTGAGATTATAGGAAACATAAAACACACACACACACACACACACACACACACACACATATCCCCAGCAACTTTTAAATGGGAAAGAAAACATTTTGATAAGAATCCCTCTAAATCTTTATATTAAAACAATGGTTTGCTTAAAAGAAGATGAGATTTTGATAAATCTTGATAAACCTTGACTTCACCTGCATTAATCAAGTAGCCTCTCTCTGAAAATGTGAGGGCTGTACTAGAATATTTTTAGAACCATTTTATCATACATTTCATGCCTTTACAGCATGTAGTTGCTAATTTTCCTAATAAGGTCACCTTTCAGTAAATGGCATGTGTTCTCAAATTCATGTGGGTTACTTGCCTAAAAATAAGGCCAATTTGTGTGAGCTAAGGATCCTTATTTTATCTCACCTGTCTTTCTCATTATAGTATGCTCAAATCTGTATCTTTCTCTGTATAGTCCAATAAAAGAAATAAGTGATGCAGGAATTAACTTGCCTAGGTATCTCATGTTTGGAATCTTCAAAGGCAAAGATAATTTCCTCTCACACCCCAGTTCTTCTCTGCTGTTAAACAGTATGGCAGCACAGCCTCTCCCTGGAAAAGGAGCTCAGTAACCTTGTTGGCTGATGGTTGGAGCCGCAAAGTCAAATGGGGAAAGATGAAAGAAAAGTTCTTACCTTTTCAGCTCAAGGGCAGGCAGAATGAGAAAGCAGGTTTGTAATCTAGCTGATGAGGAAGACGGTTTAGGAATCAAAGTCTCTCTCGTTTGGAGAGCTGGAAAAATGTGTTCCTAGCATTTTAACCTCAGCTATACCCTAATATATGGACTTGGTTATTTTGCTAAGCAGCAGGAGGGACTGACGATCACTTTCTCTGAATATTTTGGCTAAGGTCTTCCACCGCTTATAATTTTCATCCCTATGTGAGTCTCTTAATAAAAACCCTAAACCTTTTACCTCTGAATAGTCAAAAAACATATTTCATGCTGAAGGGTGTTATGGTTTCAAAGATCGTTTCTACTAAAGATAATGAGTGTTCTAGAGTGCTAATTGAAACAGCAGGAGAGAATGGTTACTTTCCAAATATCCCAGGGGAGTCCTTTGTGCCAAGGTGATGACATAAATAAAGCTAGACTAATGGACTTTGGTTTCTTACGGCATAGACCAAATACAGAAGATTAAAGGAAGAATACTTTTTCATGCCATAAATATTTAATAAACACCATTCATCAATTAATATTAAAGATCTGTTTAACACAGATGAAAGGACTCTACCATATGTTAGTGTTTCATTTGTTTAGAATCTAAGGTGTAAATACTCTTATTTTGATGCACAAGTTTTCTTTGATATGAAATAATTACTCAGGGCATTATTCAGATTGAGCCCATATTTTAAATATCTGAGTGAAACACAAAACTATTTTGGTTTGAATTGACTCATTTGTGAGTCAGCACTTATTAAACACATACTATAAAGAAATCAGTGAGGTTGCAAAGGTGAATTAAACATGAATCTTGTTCTCAAGAATTTATAAATCAGTAGAGGTTAAAACATGTATATACAAACTATAGTGAATGTATAAAGTGATAAATGCCATATAAAAACACACCATGCTATATATTCCAATGTTTTTGGTAAAAACTTTAATGAAAACATATTATCTAGTTTTTCCTGATTTGTAAATAAACTTGTTGATATAATTGGCTAGTCGATGTTAGAAAATTTACAATTCCCTCTTCCTAAACATCTCTTTTCATTATATAACAATATAGAAAATAACAAAAAAAAAAAAAAGGAATCATTTGTAACCCCATAACAGTAAATGTAGCAGTAATCATGCTGACAGTAACTGAGTTCTGCTTAGATAATTAAGGTATTTCTGCATTATATCTTAGGTACTCTAAATAGTGATTAATACATTTTGCCATTTAATTTTTTTTAAAGATCTTATTTATTTATTTGACAGGCAGAGATCACAAGTAGGCAGAGAGGCAGGCAGAGAGAAAGGAGGAAGCAGGCTCCCCGCTGATCAGAGAGCCCGATGCGGGGCTCGATCCCAGGACCCTGGGATCATGACCCGAGCGGAAGGCAGAGGCTTTAATCCACTGAGCCACCCACGTGCCCCTTGCCATTCAATTTTAAGGCACAGATTATAAACCTACAAGTTTGAGTGGGTCTTAGTGTTTTGAGGAGCTGAATTAGTTGTTATTATAATTATTAATATAATTAATAATTTGAAATTATTGGCAATTATAAAGAACTTACTTAATACATATACTGATTGCTAGTATTGCCATTGCTTACCAAGGTACAAAAAGTTTTCTTGAACTTCCTTCACTAAGGACAATTATCATAGAAGAAATTAAGCCCAGGGACACCTGGGTGGCTCAGCTGATTAAGTGTCTGCCCTTGGCTCAGTTCGTGATCCCAGGGTCCTGGGATGGAGTCATGCATTGGGCTTCCTGTTCAATGGGGAATCGCCTTCTCCTTCTGCCTGCAGCTTCCCCTGATTGAGGTCTCTCTTTCTCTCTCTCCCACACACAAATAAATATACAAAATCTTAAAAAAAAAAAAGTCCAATAAAATTAGGACACAGAAGTGACATCGTGATAGAATAGGAATTAAAGTGAAAGTACTTGGGTTCAAGTCCCAGCTCTGTGTACTGGACAAGCAAACCTGCAGACTGAAGTCTACAAATCTACTTCCAAGGTTGATAGCATTAAGCAAAAGAGGGCTAGGAGAAGTACACAGTAAACATTAGTTGTTTTGCATTTATCATTACTATTTCTCTGAAATTATTGTACACTTACTATTATGTTTACCTTCATCCCTAAGTGGTCTTTTTTTTTTTTTTTCAAATGGGTAGTGGCCTCTGATTGTTGTCTTTATAGGAGCAGAAATCACCTGTCCTCCATCAATTTGCTAGTTATTCTCAATTAATTCCAAAAGAGACCGTGTTTAGATTCTTGTCTACTGTATTAATTTGTTAAGGCTTTCATGAGAGAGTACTACAGACTAGGTAATAAAAACACCCAAAATTTTATTTTCTCATGGTCAAAATGTTTGCAGGGGTTGGTTCCTTCTGAGGGCTGGAAAGAAAGAATATGTTTTAGGAGGCTCTCTGTGGCTTGTAGATGGCCATCTTCTCTCCTTGTCTTCACATGGTCTTTCCTCTGTACATGCTTGTGTCCATATTTTCTCTTCTTACAAGGACACTAGATTGAATTAGAGCTCTCACAATGACCTCATCCTATTAATTAGTTAATTAATTTTTAAAGATTTTATTTATTTATTTTATATAGAGAGAGTGTGTGTGTGCATGAATAGGGGAGGTACAGAGGGAGAGGGAGAGAGAGAATCTCAAGCAGACTCCACACCGAGCATGGAGACCAACATAGGGCTCTATCTAACAATCCTGAGATCATGACCTGAGCTGAAACCAGGAGTTGGACACTTAAATGACTGAGCCACCCAAGCACTCCTCCGTTCTTTAGATAAAGAACAAATAAAATAAGAAAGTGGGGAAAGCGTAGTAGACTACATCATTTGGCATTGGTTTAATGGATCCTCAGAATAAAATATTTATTTAAAAACTAAAAAATATATACATGAAATTCAACCCCACAGATTTGGAAAGAGCTTGTGTCTCATTGTAAAGTTCTGAACTTCAATATAAGAAATGGCAAATTTCTGTTTAGAAAATGATTCTTTGTGATATTTCAGTGAGTTGTCAAATCTATAACCTCCAATTTCTGAACTGTTGCTGGAGGACAGATGCTTTTCCTGTGGGGGTTACACCTCTGTGAGTGGTTAAAAAAAGGAAGGCAGAGCTTTCTGCACACGGTACCACTATTCACTGAAGAAGGTTATTTTCGTGCTAAATCATCTGCACAAAACCATATGGCTAGAAGAAAATAGACTGCAAGCCAATATACAGCCTCTCCAGAGGGCACTAGACTGGCATTAGATGCCTACTGATATGTTTGCTATTTGAATAGACACCTTCTTTTCCTTGGCTCATTGAAGGAAACTGTTTTGGAACATTAATTCCACTTTAGAAGATAGAATAGAACAGACTGTTTTCAAGTGAGAAAAATATATATGTCTATATATTTGTGTATATATGTGTATATATATATGTATATTTTTCTGATTTCTAGATATTATCTAATGTCTTTTGCAGATCTTTGCCACAGAAATTATATAAATCTCTCTCAACCCATCCTAATTCCTCTTATGACCTGAATTTTGTTCCCTCCTTCAAAACTTATATGTTGAAGACCTAATCCCAATGCTTCAGAATGTAACTGTATTTGGAGACAGTGTCTTTAAAATAGTGATTAAATTTAAATGAAGTCTAGGGTGCCAGGGTGGTTTAGTTGGTTGAGCGTCCAGCTCTTAGTTTCAGCTCAGGTCATGATCTCAGGGTTGTGAGATCAAGCTCCATGTTGGGCTCTGTGCTCAGTGCAGAGTCTGCTTGAACTCTTTCCTCCTCCCTCTCCCTTCTCCCTCAGGTCTTCCCCACCCCACCCTCACTTGCACATATGGGCATGCTCTCTCTTTCAAAATAAAATCTTAAAAAAAAACAATAAAAGAATGGAGACTAGCAGGTGATTAAATACTTTCAGTGTTTAACACTATGCTGCCACAAGAAATTACACATAATTGTACTATATGGTCCTAAGTCTGTTTCTGATTTCATTGCATAAATGCTTTGAGACTAGAAGAAAATGCAGTATTTTTCAAACCATACAGTTTATGTTTGAAAAATGAAGACAGGAAGAGTAATTTATAGCAAATAGCTAATACAGAGACAAAATGTTATAGCCAACACTGAAAACTATGCTCCCAGTGGGTTCATTTCTATCTGGTAGAAAAAAAAAGATCCTGGTTAATACATAACATAGTACTTTTCATTCAGTTGTTCACCAAATATGTTGTGTAGGCATTATTCAACACTCTTGGGATACACAAATGATTAAAACAAAGACCTTTACCCTTGTAGATTTTATATTTTCATAGGAAAAGATCTGCAATAAAAAAGAAACACAGAAGATATGTAAGTTACATGGTTATTTTAGAATGCACGAGAAAGAAAAAGTAGAACAAGTTAAGATTAATCAGGAGGCCCTGTTGGAGATGAGGGGTTGGATTTTAAGTGAGTGGTCAGGATAGGGCCTCAGAGGCTGCTGTAGGTCAAAGCATTTTATAATAGAAAACATAGTGCCTGAAATGAATCATTTTCTCATTAAGTCGTCTTCCTTAAAGATAAAATAAACTTTCAGAGTAAGTTATGAAAAATTTTGCAAAGTACATCTACTTCTAAGGTATTTTATTAAATAGCATGTTACTTTGTCCATCTGTTTAATAAGTGATAATACCTTACTTCTGTAGTTTTCCATTGTCCCTAAGAAACCTGATTTGAATTAGCTAGCTAGTTTCCCATTTCCTTCTTCTGACTTTAAGCCTGTGCCTCACATTTCACTTCTATATCTTTAGACACGAGAATGTCACTGATACTGCAACATCACAAGGCATTTGTTTCTTTTAGGCAACTCTCTGTAATCTTTATTCATTTTCGTATCTAAATGCCATGTGACATAAAATGGAAAGAAGCCTAAACTTCAAAAAAAAAAAAAAGGTAATGTGTTATCGAATAACTCCAAGGTGCATATTCTCCCAGGTTAATTTGCTGTTAGCAGTGCTGATCCCACCAAAACATGGTTTTGTTGTTAGGTCTTAAAAGAAAGTCCCTAAGCCCATGAAAGGTTAGCAAAAGGGCAAAATAGTAATTTTAACGAGAGAGGAATGAAGATAAAGGAGCATAAAGGCAGAGAGGGTAACTTTAAAATATACAATGCTCTGTGAAGCTGGCAAAACATTATGAGACATCTAATTTCAGCTGTCAAAGGGGCTCCCATTGATTTTTAGGCTCATTATAGGCACTTTTAGGGTCCTCTAAAGGGAGTCTTATTTATTTGGCTCTTATATAACCTATCTTTCTCAGGGAAAAGTTAATAGTACTCTCTAGTAGGAAAATAGCAGCTTACTTTGGATTAGAATAGTTGATAGTCCATTTTACTTATGTTTAGATTCAAGAAAATGAAAGGCTTTGACTTTTTCAAGGTATAGAAGTCCAGAGAAATCCAGGAACCCAAAATCACTACTCTAAATGCTAGCCATCTTTGTCCTCCTCTACATGCTTTTGTTAGTCAGTATCTGATTCATTTATTTTTAGCCTCCCAACACTAATCCCACAAAACTGTTTCTGAGAATGAAAAGAATATCATGACTAAGCTAAAAATATTTCTTTTGTATAAAAGCATTTAAAAGTTGGCCAAAAATTAAACCCAGACCCTGATCAAAAGAATCTGTTTAGAAAATATAATGTATATTTATGGATGACTCATTTCTGTTGTAAAATATTCTTTTCCAAAAATACCTTGGCAGTAGCTTATTCAAAGAAGCCATTTTAATATCTCATTTTCACAATATGACATAGTTATTCTAATGGTACTCATAAATGGAAAATGTAATTGTTTTCCTTTGGGCATTATAGATTCTTTTATCATTTTATATTAAGTCTATTTATTACAGAATGAGGAGTTTTGTCTTTAGAGCTCTTGTAATGAGTTCAGTAGGTTATTTCAACTTCTGATGTGGTGTGTCATGTAATCCCAAAATTTATACTCTAGAATCCAATCATGCTTTCACTGGCCTAATTGTTTAAAGGTAAAATAACAGGTCAAGTAATATTTTATAGCTTAATTAACTATACCAGAGAGGGAATAATTTGGTAAAGTTCCAAAAATGATTGATTTTCTGCAATCAACCAAACCCTCAGATTGGTGGGGGTTTGAGTAAAACTTGTGTTTCCTAAGTCAAAATGTGGAATCTGTGAATCCTGATACATAGCTGGAACGTGGCAGTTCTGGGTTTGCATGATATGTCTCAGGTCCCCAGAAGTCTGTGTTGCATGTTCTACAATATCACCCACTTGTGTGGATTCTGAGCACATTTCATGAGGTTAGAAGAAAAGACAGACAGTGCAGAGAAATCTCTTAGAATTCCTCCTTGCATATCTTGGAAATCTTCCAAGGCAGCTAACTTTTGAGGAGACAGTCTCAAATTCACAAACACAACAGGACCTTATTTATCTATCTATCTATTTATTTATTTAAGGATTTTATTTAATTATTTGAGAGAGAGAAAGAGAAAGATTATGATCTGGGGGGTGGGGTCGGAGGAGGCAGAGGGAGAGGGAGAAGCAAACTCCCCACTGAGCAGGGAGCCCAACGCAGGGCTTGATCATAGGACACTGAGATCATGACCTGAGCTGAAGGCAGATGCTTAATTGACTGAGCCAACCAGGCTCCCTAACAGGACCTCTTAAATGCACAGCAATTTTAGAATGTCAGTGGAGGCATCCTGGGGATGGCATTTTGGCATTTTGAACACAGTAACTCCTGGAACAAGAGTGATATGCAGAAATCTTGGTAAAGGGACAAAAAATAGTGTGGAAGAAGTAATGAGCAAAGGCCAAAAAATTGATAACTGAAAAATAAGCCTACTCTTTTCTTTTGGAGGCAAACGTATATAACCTCCTACCCTGAAAACCTTATTATACCAGTTGCCAGGCCTAGAAGAAGTCAAAGAACTATCAGTAGCATCCAGATGGCTGGATCAATATAAGGTGTCTTTTTCCTTGCTAGCATTTAAAACTCCATATGAAAATTTATATCATGATATGAGTGATTTTATTTGTGTGTGTGTACGGAGTTTTGTTTTTGTTTTTGTTTTTGTTTTTGTTTGTTTGTTTTGTTTTTAGATTTTACCTATTTATATGACAGAGAGAGGCAGTGCAAGCCTGGGGAACAGCAGGCAGAGGGAGAAGCAGGCTCCCCGTCATACAGAGAGCCCGAGGTGGGGCTTGATCCCAGACCCTGAGTTTATGACCTGAGCTGGAAGCTCAGCTGCACACTGAACAACACAGACGCCCTTTTAATTGTGTTTTGTAGAGACATTTAAGAAAGAAGGTATGGGAACTAATGCACCTACAATTTGTGCAGTGATTTTATATTTTTTATCTCATTTCACCTTACATAAACTCCATGAGTTAACTACAGTTTTCTCCAGCTTAGAAATGAGGAAACTGAGGCTCACAGGATGTATAATTTGATCAGTGACAGACCCAAGAAGTGGTGCAGGTATTTATGAATCTGATTAATAAAGCTTGTACTTTGGCAACTTCAAAATACTGGTACTGAGCTCAGAACTTGAGTTAGGTTATTTGTGTCTGATAGCAAGTAGTGACTCCAGTATCATTGTCTTATTATTATCCCATTATAATCATAATTTTTACAGAGTCAGAGACAACTTTAGAGAGGTTTAGAGGAATGTTTCCCAAAACTCACTGACTCATCAAAATTGCATGACAAATTCTTAAAATTCTTGACTCAAGGGATCCATGCTTAGATATTCTTATTTAATCACTCTTTCATGAGGTATTCATAATTTTTTAAACTTTCCCAGGTATCTGAAACATGCCACTAGGGTTTAGAAGCACTGATGAGTGGATATTTTTACAAATTGGAAGAACAGGTATTTGAATGCTTATCTATCTATGCTCTACCATGATGTGAAGCTGGGATTTGGGGATATTTGTATACTATTATCATCTTATTGACATTTTGTAATTTAATGCTTACAGTGATGCTCTGTGATAAATACTTACCGCCTGGTGCTTAATGGACACAAATACCATTACATGTTGTATTATTGTTTCATAACAATCTTACTATAAATTTATCAGCTTTACATAACACACCCTGGGGAATGCTACATCCAGGAAGATAGAATGGATATAACTTTTCCTATTCCTTTTGATAAGTAAAAGTAAAATCCCTGGACACTATATAGAAAGCAAACAGAAGGAAACTGAAAGGTGGAAAGAAGAAGGTAGACTGGCTAAGGATCTTGGGACCTAAAAATTGACATGATTGTGAGTTTTCTTTCTTTGTTTTTGTTTTTGTTTTTGAGATGCCATTATTTGTTTTTCAACATGATAACTTGTAATTTAATCACAATCATATTTATATTATTTATTTATTTTTAAGATTTTATTCATTTATTTGATAGAGCAGCAGAGGGAAAGGGAGAAGCAGACTCCCTGCTGAGTAGGGGGCCTCATGCAGGGCTTGATCTCAGGACCCTGGGATCATGATCTGAGCTGAAGACAGATACTTAACCAACTAAGCTACCCAGGCATCCCACATTCATATTTTTAAAAAACAGCTTTATTGAGATGTAATTTACTTACTGTACAATTCATCCATTTCAAATGTAAAATTCGGTGGCTTTTACTATACTCCCAGTTATGTGCAACCATCATCACAATTTCAGAACCCTTTCATTGCCATAAAAAGAACCAACCCTATATCATTTAGCTGTATCCCTACTTCCCTAAGTTCTAAGAAACCTCTATTATACTTTCTTTCTCTACAAACTTAACCTACCCTGGATATTTCATATAAATGAAATCATATAATATGTGGCCTTTTGTCTCTGGCTTCTTTCACTTAGTATTGTATTATCAAAGTTCATTTATGTTGTGGCACATATCAGTATTTTATTCTTTTTTATGGCTGAATTATATTCCCTCATATGGATATATTTATCTATGCATTTGTTGACTAATATTTGGATTGTTTCCACTTTTGGCTAACGTAAACAATACTGCTAGGAACATTCATGTATTAGTTTTTGCTTGAACACATGTTTTCAATTCTTTTGGGTCTTTCCACTCTAGGAGTAGAATTGTTGGATCATCGGGGTAATTGGTGTTTGCTTTTTTGAGGAACTGTCAAATGTTTTTCACAGCTGCACACTTTACAGTATTCAAATTATGATGGTTCTTTTTTTTTTACACCATCACCAACACTTGTTTTTGTCTATTATTATTAGCATTTTTATTACTACAAGTGCTACAACTATCCTAGTTGGTTTGCAGTACTGTCTCATTGTGGTTTTGATTTGTATTTCCCTAATGATTAATGATGAGAATTTTTTATGTGCCTGTTGGCTATTACTATATATGTGGGAGATGCTTTTTTCAAGTCCTTTGTCTATTTTTAAAATTTGGTTGTCTGTATTTGTTGTTGAGTTGCAAGAGTTCTTTATGTGTTCTCAGTACTGGACTCATCAGATACATTATTTGGAATTAAACTGGAAATTGGTAACAGAGAAATGACAGAAAAATTTCCAACACCTGGAAAACTAAACAGCACATTTCTAAATAATTCATTGATCAAGGAGAATATCTCAAGGAAAATTTAGAAGTACATATTGAGCTGAATAAAATGAAAATATAACATTAAAATTTGTGGAGTACAGTTAAATTAGGGCTAACAAGGAAATTTGTAGTATTAAAAGAATATATTGGAAAAGAGTAGAAGTCTCAAATCAATAATGTAATGTTTCCCCCTGAGAAATCTAAAAAAAGAAAAGAAAAATAAATACAAAAGTAAGCATGAGGGAGGAAATAAAGATGAGAGTAGAAATCAATAAAATTCATTCACTACATCAAAAACTTATGATGTGCTATATGCTGGCTAACTGAACATAATAAAAAATACATTGTAAAATAAAGAAAAAGAAGTCAATAAAATTGAAAACAGAATAGTAAAACCCAACAACATAAAGGTCTGGTTCTTTAAAAAGATCAATAAGATTGGCAAATCTTCAGCAAAACTAACAAAAAAATCCCAAACAAAACAGAAATTACTGATATCAGGGATGAAACAGGGTACATCACTATAGATCCTGAAAACATTAAGAACATAGTGAGGAATCCATGAACAAATCTACACATATAAATTTGACAACAGACACATATTTCAAAAAAAACCTGCCCTAATTCATTCAATATGTAATATAGAACTAGAACATCCCCATAAATATTAAGGAAATTGATAATTTAAAACAAAAAAAAATCTAGTTCCAGATGGTTTCACTGGAGAATTATATACCAAACTTTTAAAGAAGAATTAACACCAGTTCAAAATAGCTTCTTCCAGAAAATAGAAAAAGAGTGATCATTCCCAATTCATTTTATGAGCTAGTATTATTGGGATACAAAAACTAGACAAAGACAGTACAAGAAAAGGGAACTAGAGACTGATATCCCTCATGAATTAGATGTTCATTCCTTAAGAAAATATTAGCAGGTAGAATTTAGTCATAAATAATTATATATCACGATCAAGTAGGCTTTATTACAGGATACAAGGCTGTTTCAATATTTAAAAATACATGAATAGGGTGCCTGGGTGGCTCAGTGGGTTGAGCCGCTGCCTTCGGCTCAGGTCATGATCTTGGGGTCCTGGGATTGAGTCCCGCATCGGGCTCTCTGCTCAGCGGGGAGCCTGCTTCTCTCTCTCTCTGCCTGCCTCTCTGTCTACTGTGATCTCTCTCTGTCAAATAAATAAATAAAATCTTTAAAAAAAAAATACATGAATAGGGGTGCCTGGGTGGCTCAGTGGGTTAAAGCCTCTGCCTTCAGCTCAGGTCATAATCCCAGGGTCCTGGGATTGAGCCCCACATCTGGCTCTCTGCTTAGCAAGGAGCCTGCTTCTCCCTCCCTCTCTCTGCCTGCCTCTCTGCCTACTTGTGATCTCTGTCTGTCAAATAAATAAATAAAATCTTAAAAAAAGAATAAAAATACATGAATATAACCCACCATACTAACAAGCTAAAGGAAAATCCACATGATCACATAAGTCAGTTCAGAAAAAGAATTTGACAAAATTTGCCACTCTTTTATGATAAAATCTTTCAGAAAACTAGAAATAAAGTTCCTCAGCTTGATAAAAAATCATCTATAAAAATCCTACAGTCAAAAATATACTTCATGAAGAAAGACTGAGTCTTCCTTCTTAATTTCAAGAACAAAGCAAAGCTATCTGTTCTCATCACTCTTATTTAGCACAGTACTGGAAATTTTAGCCAGTACAATAAGAAAAGGAAATTTTAAAAATGCAGATTAAAAAAAAAGAGCAAAAATTGTCTTTCCTTATAAATGACACGATAGTCTACATAGATTATTTCAAGAATTCTTAAACAAAAACAGTTTAAGCAACATCACAGGTTACAGAATAAATGTACAAAAATCAATTTTTTTTCTAAATGCTCACAAACACGTGGACAGAATTACTAAAGCAAATGAAAGGAATGATGGGTATAAATCTTACAAAAAAACATGTACAGGACTCATGATGAAAATGACACAATGCTGATTACAAAAAAATCATAGAATCTATGCCTAAGAATCTAAATAAATGGAGAAATATGTTGTTTTCATAGATTGGGAGATTCAGATAGTAAAGATGTCAATTCTTTCCAAATTGATATGCAGATTTAAGATGATCATAATAAAAATCCCATCATGATATTTTGTAGAAATAGACAAGATTATTCTAAATTTATATGAAAGGCAAAGGAACTGAAAAAGGTGATCAATTTTGCAAAAGATGAATAATGAAAAGGAATAAGCCTACCAGATTTTAAGACTGATTATGTTACTCCAACATAAAAGGGCAACATGAGGGTCCTTATACTGATGGGAATTTTTTATACCTTGAGGGTGTCAATTAATATCCTGGTTGAGATACTATGCTGTAATTTTGCAAAAATGTTTCCATTAGGGAAACTGAGGAAAGGGTACATAGTATATCTCTGTAGTATTTCATATAACTGCATGGAAATCCACAGCTATCTCAAAATTAAAAATTTAATAAAAATATTTGCATTCATTATCTCACATTTTCTGTGTGCTAGAGCTCCAGGCATAGCTTCACTGGGTCCTCTACAAAGCTAGAGTCAAATGGTCAGGCACAACTGCGTTCTTATCTAAAAGTTTGATAAATGTGCTTTCAAGCTTGGGTAGTTACTGCTAGCATTAACTTTTTGTGGATGGTTAGACCTAAGTCTTCTTGCTGGCTTTTTGTTAGAGGCCTTTCTTGGTTAGACCTAAGTCTTTCTTGCTGGCTGTTTATTAGAGGCCACTTTCAGTTCATTCATATGTGGCTTTCCCAATATTGCTTTATCAAAGCCAGTAAGAGAGGTGGACTCTTAGCTGGACAGATGTCATGACTTTATGTAAGATTATCATGGAAGTGACATTCCATCATCTTTGCTGTATTCTATTGGTTAGAAACAGTGTCATCACCCTCAAGGAGAGGGGATTGTACAGCATCATGAGTACCAGAAGATAAGGATGATTAGAACTCTCTTAGAATCTCTCCTGCAGATATGTTTATACACAATGCATTCAAAAATCACTGGTTTTGATATAATTGGGGATGTCTACCTTATTTTACAGTATGATTTAAAGTATTACTATGGGGACGCCTGGGTGGCTCAGTGGGTTGAGTGGCCGACTCTTGAGTTCAGCTCAGGGTCATGGGATTGAGCCCTGCACTGGGCTCTGTGCTCTGTGCTCTGTGGGGATTCCGCTTGGTATTCTCTCTCTCCCTCTGCCCCTTCCCTGCATCTAAAATAAATAAATAAATCTTTAAAAAGTAAAGTATTACCACCTATGTACTACATTTGGAACATCTACAGTAGGTTGTAGAACTGAAAGAGGTTAAAATATTTTTATCATAGGAAATAAGATATATAAAACCAGATTGGGAAATATTGCATCTTATTTACATTACATATTTTTAGATTATGATATATCTTTTAGACTTACAGAGAACTGTTATGTTTGTAATTTAGTAATCTGGAGAGGTTAACATCACATCCTAAGAAACAACATTATTTTTTGGAAAAAATTTATTCTTTGGAAGAAACTTTTCTACTGCATCTTACCTTTGTGGAAAAAACTCTTTTTAGAGGCTCCTGACTGGTTCTTTCAGTGGAGCATGTGGCTCTTGATCTTGGGATTGTAGGTTCAAGGCCCTCGTTGGGTATAGAGATTATTTAAAAATAAAATCTTAAAAAAAAGGTTTTTTTAGGAAACTCAGTTGCCTTATAAAGCTTAAAAATCTCTTTAAAATAGAAAAAATATTCCACATGACATTTTTTGTGGAATCTATTCAAATTCATAGTGACCTAGTAAATATATTCAAAGTACAATTCTTAAGTAATAAATTTTAGGTTTTTGTGAAGACTTACATTGTTAACCTATTTTTATATACTAGAACCTAAAATATTTCCTTTTTAGAGGATTGTGATATGACACTTTTCATTCTTTTTATGCTTCTTGGGTACGTCCAAGATCTCTTAAATATTCCTTATGATGCCTCTGAAAAAAATTTCAAATATTTCCTTTTTTTAAAGACTTTTTAAAATTTATTTACCAGAGAGAGAGAACAAGCAGGAGGAGCAGCAGGCAGAGGGAGAAGCAGGCTCCTCACTGAGCAAGGAGGCCAATGTGGGCCTCCATCCCAGGATGCTGGTTTATGACCTGAGCTGAAGGCAGATGCTTACCCGACTGAGCTACCCAGGCCAGGTGTCCTTCAGATATTTCTTAATGTTGAAATAAGGTAGATCACCTGGAAATAATAACAAAAACTGTAATCATCATCATAACATGAATAATTCACAAAAATAATAACTGGTATCTGGAGAGCACTAATTTCTGTAACAGAAAATGGGTGAGATCAGAAATGAACAACTCCCTCTGCTTTTCTTTTTCTCAAAAAAGAAAAAAAAAAAACAGTTTTCCTTCCTCTAGTACATTTGGAAAAAAAGAGATCTGTTTCATATCCCTGATGAGTCACTCTCCATATGGCCCTCGCTTCTCTGTGTGCCTGATCTAACCATGCACACTGCATGCTCAGGCTGCTTTATACCCAGCTGATCACGGGCCCTTTTTGCCTCATTCCCCATGCTGATGGAAACCACCTTCTACTAAAATTATAACAGGTAATAGAGGGGTTTGTGGCACTGTACTGAACAAAGTACAACATATCCATTGTTATAATCAGGATTTTTACAAGTTTTTTAGCTTTCTCTGTGTTGGAGAATATTTCGCTGACCAGTATTCTCATCTGGCCTCTGCTTTTGTCATAATGCTGGACCTTTACTCCATGGCCTTGTCCATCTCTACAAAATTCCCTCCTGTATCCAAATGTGGTTTTTTAAATTTTTATTACTTCACTATCCTCCTATACCACATCCATAAGGCCTTAGCTTTCATAATCCTAAAATCACCTCTTTAGAAGTTTTCTAGATAAGAATAGTTTTTTGCCTAAAAATAATTCTGATATTTTCTAAAGGCATCTAACTCAAATTCTTGGTAGGTTTAAAAGGAACACTTTTTTCCAGCTTCGTAATGATAACCACTACCATTCCCTGAGACATAAAATGCTGATAAGTATTATTTATTGAGCTCTTTCTTCATGTGATGGACCATTTTATGTATTTCACACTTTATATATTTTGAGTCATTTAAGTCTCAAAATAACTCATTGTTCCATTTTACAATGCAGTGATTGTGAGAAGAGACTTTATGCCTTAAAGGCATGTATATCCAACAACACTACTAGAGAAAAATTAATTTTCCTGGTAAGGAATGATAATTTTTCTGGTAAGGATAGCTAGGTATTTCTGACTATAAAATCTCCCAAATTAATCATGAGATCTCACTATAAACAAACCTAGATTTCTTTAAAAAAAAAAAAAAAGAGGGGTGCCTGGGTGGCTCAGTGGGTTAACTTCGGATCAGGTCATGATCCCAGGGTCCTGGGATAGAGCTCTGCATCGGGCTCTCTGCTCAGCTAGGAGCCTGCTTCCTCCTCTCTCTCTGCCTGCCTCTCTGCCAACTTGTGATTTCTGTCAATTAAATAAATAAAATCTTTAAAAAAAAAGGATGGGGGCACCTGGGTGGCTCAGTGGGTTAAGCCTCTGCCTTCAGCTCAGGTCATGATCTCGGGGTTCTGGGATCGAGCCCCGCGTCGGGCTCTCTTCTCAGAGGGAGCCTGCTTCCTCCTCTCTCTCTCTCTGCCTACTTGTGATCTCTATCTGTCAAATAAATAAATAAAATCTTAAAAAAAAAAAAAAAAGGATGTCTACTTTTATGATATCATTATCTGTTGTGGTACCTAGAATAATGTATCCTTACCCCACATCCAAGATGTCTACATCTTAGTTCCAGGAAACTATGAGTATGATCACATGACAAAGGAAAATTAAGATCACAGAAGGAATTGTTTGTTAATCAACTGACCTTAAAATAGATTATCCTTGATTACTGAATAGACTCAATACAATTGTAAGGCTTTAGGAAGAGCGAGAGAGGAATCAATATCAGAGTGATTCTATGTAAGCAAGACCTGACTGGCCAATACTGGTTTTGAAAATGGAAGGAGCACATGAACCAAGGAATGAAGGCAACCTCAAGAAGATGGAAAAAATGAGAAAATAAAATCTTCTCTAGAGTCTCCAGAAAGGATTACAGTCCTGCTGACACCTTGATTCAGTTCAGTGAGACAGACCCATTTTTGCACATCTGACCTCCCGAACTATAAGATAACGCATTTGTATTACTTTAAGCCACAAAGCTTGTGGTGATTTTTTATAGTAGCAATGGGAAATTATTAAATTGTTTTTGACTTTTTATTATTTCTTATTCCCTGCTTCCAGTTTGAAAATTATTATGCTTATTTGATGTGTCAATTGACACATGATAGTGGCATTATTTCTGTTTCACTATTTTCCCTCTCCTTGACACTTCCAAGTGGCAGAACTTGCATTTTCTCTTCTTCTTAATCCTAACAAATTCCAAAGATCATTTTATCTTTCATTAAAAAGAAAAGCAGAAATAAAATAAAATAAAATGAAAAACAAAGAACAACAACAACAGAAAATTCAATCTTCCTTGGAATTTAGGCTTTCAAAACTTTATTTTAGTCAAAGGCAATAGAAGATGAGGCAATAAAGTGTTCTTTAGATGACATGAAGCTTAGAGGAGGTGAAACATAAGAATTGTGTGGAATTCACCCAGGGGGGCACCTGGGTGGCTCAGTCATTAACGACTGCCTTCAGCTCAGGTCATCATCCCAGGGTCCTGGGATTGAGCCCCGCATCGGGCTCCCTGCCCAACAGGAAGCCTGCTCCTCCCTCTCCTACTCCCCTTGCTTATATTCCCTTTCTCACTGTGTGTCTCTCTATCAAATTAAAAAAAAGATAGAATTGTGTGGAAGATTTAAGTTATAAGTTGTCTAGGTATAAAGGAGACGGAGTAGGAGTATGGTCAAGGCAGCCAGATACAGCAACATAAATCCAATATGAAAATTGCTTGAAGTGTGAGATCACTGGTTGGGTGTAGGAGATGAAGAAAGGTCATAGATTGACCTTCTAGGAAATCTGGATTTTATCTTGGAAGCTACAGGGAGTCTGGGGAATATTTAACCTAAGAGGAACTTGATCATAGTTGAGTTTGGAAAACAAATGATGGAAGCAATGCAGTGAATGGAATTATGCAGCAAACCTAGAGGCAGACAAACGAATCAAGAAACTTTTGAAGTACACCAAGGGAAGGATGACAGTAGTTACAACATACACTGGTTGCCTTGGGTGTGGGTGGAAAGAAGTAAGGAGATTTGAAAAATATCAAGAAGACACAATCAATAGTATTTATTGATTAAATGTGGAGTGTAAGAAGGCAAAAGAAGTCATGTTGCTGGTGTGGACGAAAGAATGTATGGTGTATTCACTAATCTGTGAAATATAACAGATTTGAGAGAGAAGATGTGGTGTTGGGTTTTAGTTGAGTTTGAGTTACTCTGGATAATTCCATTGGAAATGTGAATCTCTGTCACTTTCTTCTAGAATTTTACTTTGTGTTCCTATTGAGTATCTCTAAGTTTCAGGACCTACTTCTTGCAAACTGATAAATGATCTAAGTCTTTCCTTTGGATGAGTTGTGCCAGCACCTGCCAAGTAATCTATGATCATATGCAGATCTCTTCCATTAACTCAGGTTCACTTTTTGTTTGTTTGTTTTTAGCAAATCAACAAAATAATTAAACATTGGAACATTATGAAGACATAGTGGGAAACTACATGGAGGCCTGATATTTAATAAAGAAGTAGTGGTACAAATTAAAGCTTAGATATATAACAAAATGATACAGTTGAAGCAAATGTAAGAGACAATGACATCACAAAGCCTGTAAGAGGTCAATATGATATTTGGGGCAATTGGTGAAAAGGTTTTATTGACTACTTTAGCATTGTAGTTTGGCTACATGAAAAACCGTGAATGATTTAATAATGCCAGATCAATGACAATAGACCCTATTAATCAAAATCTACTTACTGTTCTGTTTATTGAACTGACTGGGGCTATTATTTGTACCTCACGAAGTAAAAATGAATTGTTATAACTGTGTAGTATTAAAGGTTCATTGTTAGTACTTTTGAGGATTACCTATGAGCGTTTGGTACTGTGCTAAGTATGGTAATGAAATTAAGAAAAAGTAAGATGGAATCCCTGTCTCCAGGGAGCTTACATACCTTTTAGGAGAAGAAAGGTTAACAAGCACAGGAAGTCTCTAAAATTATTTAAAAAAAAACTAAATAAAAATCAATTATCTGTGTATCTTATATGTGGGGAATTCAATAAATGCTAGAAAAATTTATCTGTAATATTTTATTTTATTATTATGACAGTTCTATAGAGCAAACTATTATTTGCTTTATGGAATTAGTAGAACTACTTGAAAAAAATCTCATATGTATTATATGAAAGATTCCAAAAAGTAGAGACAATGTGCTGTTTAGCTAAACAACCAAAGTATCAAAAAGGCACATATACTAATTGCTGGTTGCTATATTTTTAGTGTGTAACTTTTGTATAATTCAAGAATATTCTGTAATAAATGAGCATGTACTTAAACTAATGTGATTTTAATTGAGGCTTGGGGGCCTTTGAAAATACACCTCTACAAACAGCCCAGGAACAATGACTTCCTGTAAGGGGAAAAGACAGATACTGTGAAAGTCTAGGAGAGCCTGTCTAGCATTTTAGTCTCTGCTCTGCAGAGCAAATCCCTTGCATGCTTTAAAAAAGATTAGTTTTTGATGTAAAGGCACATTTTAATCATAGCTTTGAAAGTCTAAGAAGTGTCTGTGAGGGTTTCTCAGTGGACTGGAAATCTATTAGTATATAGTCAAGAGGCCACTGGATAACAGAAAACAAACTTTTTAAGTGTTCTGATGCAAAATTTGATGGGACATACCAAAGTACTACATTTCTAAAAGCATAGCATTGAAGGTCCACCAAACAGAAATAAGACTAACAAAATAATTTCTTATGAGGTATTATTGCGGTCATGGATTCTCCATCTTGTAGTAGAAGTTAACCATCCCTATAAGCATTTCAAAATAAACCTGAGCTTATAAAAAATACTACCATCTAGAAAAGATTCAGTGGCATTGGCTATCATATTCAAAGATTCTGGGTTCTTCCAAACCCATTGTAAAACAAGGTAGATGCTTTATTCCCTATCATTTAGGTTATGTTTCTGTGCCTTTAGAGTATATTGATAAGCTGTGGTCATAATCATGTCCTACAGGCCTACAAGACAGAGTAATTCCTTTTGTATCTTCTCTCATTTGGTTTTATAGTGCTAATTTCTAAAAGTGTTCTCCCTATTTTTTAGTTTGATTCCATTTTCATTTATTTTCCTCTCTGCCATCACAGTAAACTCTTTAAAATGCAATCCAAGGCATGTCACCTACTACTTAAAATCTTTCATATCCTGGAAAATAAATCCAACACCAGAAGCTGTGACTTGACTCAGGAAAATTACTTGGACAAGCAGGCAGAGAATATATGCCAGCTGTCCCCCCAGCCTTCACATTGGTCCCCCCAACATAGGAGGTGTGGTGCAACCAACCAAGTGAGATAGTACTTGGGGGATGGCAGTTTCTAAGGTACATTTGTTATTCCAAGAGTCCAGATTAATCTGGCTAGTTTGTCAAATTCACACTGTAATTGAAATTTTGCCGAATTTGTTATTTTTATATCTCATGTTCTTTTATTTATTTATAAATTCTACTCAAATTCAGGAAGAGTTAAGTTTCGTCAGAATAATTTCCAAAGAATGTAAAAATGAAGACAACATGAAAGATAAGAAAGCTATGTAAAAAAAGAGGATATCATTTCAGTTACCTTTTAGTCAATGTATACTGACTCCTCCCTGTTTCTCCTAACCTGGGTATTGACATGATTTCTCCAAAAACATTTTTTCTTCTCATTTTACCTAATTTTTCTTTCTAGAATTGACATCCCTTTGTACTTAGTTATTCCTGTTTACTTCTAATGGCTTCTGTGCTCACATCTTCCTTTTAAAATTTGGGGTCCACATTCCTCCACAATACGTGGACATATGCAAATACGTGTCATACTCTCGGCACATACCGTTTCTCTTTAGTTTTCCTCTTTTCAAAGGCACTGAAACTCACAATCTCAGAAAAAGACTTCAACATTCTCAAGGAAGAATCTAGGATGTTTTCTTTAATAAAATTCATGTGCTCTATTTATTGCACTTCCTTTGTTGTCTTGAAGGCACCTGCCTACTGCCCAGAGAAGATAATTCTTTCCTCAAGATGTCAACATTTGTTTCATAGCCCTTTGTTCTACCCTGTATTTTAACTTTGTTTCTGAAACTACTAATGACCTTACATTTATGCAGACTTCCAATATGCAGTCTTCATTTCTTCTTTTAATGAAGAACCTCATTATATTTATTAGAACATTGTCAACCAGCCAGAGACTATTTAAACCTTCTTTGCAACTGTCCCTTTCTTCCATGTTCCTTAAATGTGCCAGGTGACTAAGCTCTGGCCTGTGGGCTGAGCTGTATGACTTCCAGGTCAGCCGCTTGCCTTAAGCTTCCCCTTTGCTGCTTCTTGCAGACTATTTAGAAAACGAAAGCAGCCTAGGGGAAGGTGAAGGAACAAAACAGAGAGAACCTGAGTTTCTGGATTACTTTGAGGAGCTAACCGCCTACCCACACCTGCCTACATTTGAACTGGAACTTTAGGGAACAGTATACTTCATGCAAGTATAATTTAGAATGCGTTGTAAAACCAATTTAGCCTGTATACAACTCAACAAAGCATCTTGATGATACTGCTGAAATTTCTGAGGGCATAGTCCCTCTATGCAAAAACTACAATTTCTTTTTCTGTCTCAGCCACCTACATATTTTAGTAATCTCCGTAATCCAAGAAGTAAAATATCAAAATCTTCTCTCTAGTTACAATCTTTTATACACCTTAATTTTTGTATACTTTAACTCTCTTCTAAGCACCATCTGCTCAGACTTGCTAAGTCTAGACTTGCTTCTATATCTACATGGATGCCAATTCAGAAGGAATAGCAAGGGGATAGTCAAGGAGGAAAAAGTAAGCATCTGTTTGAGAAAAAGAGGGAGGAGGTTTTTACCAATGTCACATGCTACTATTAAAATCAAATAAGATGAAATGTGCCTCTTATAGAAAGTTTAGATGAATGTCGAAAGTTCAGGAATGTGGTGAGTATATGCTGAGTATTTACTTGTAGGAAGCGGTAGACACAAATGATGTCATTAATTCTAGAGAGCTGGAAATGTAGAGGAAAAGAAAGAAAAATAATAAATCTTACTTAATCTATCATACTTCAGGCATGGAATTCCATCACTCTCATTACTCTCTAACCCCATTTTTGTTTCCTCTGCTTTCCCCTGACACTTTCTTTTGTCTCACTGTTTCATAGTGCCATGTGATCTAGCATCTTTTCTAACATTCTCTCTGAAAAGTTGCAAATGATCTAATCATCAAGCAATCTGGTCTGTATTGTCCTCATCTACCTCAGCCATTCCACATTTTTCTTTCTTTTTTCTTTTTGTCTAGATTTTTAAAAGGTAGGCTTAATTTTCCTATTGATAGAAATAATATCTACTAACTATAAAAACTTTGGAATGTATATAAATCATTAAAGTGACTCATAACTTTAAAAATAACCACTGATAAGATTATTATGAATTGTTTAGGTTTTCTTTGTAATCTCTTATATCTGTTTTTAGAAATATTTCAATGATTATAAAAATTTTTATTTTTTAAAGTAAAAATATATAAACTCAGTCCTACCAAGTACATCATTAAAATACTTTATCAGGGGTGCCTGGGTGGCTCAGTGGGTTAAAGCCTCTGCTTTTGGCTTGGGTCATGATCTCAGGGTCCTGAGATCGAGCCCCACATCGGGCTCTCTGCTCAGCAGGGAGCCTGCTTCCTTCTCTCTCTCTGCCTGCCTCTCTGACTACTTGTAATCTGTCTGTCAAATAAATAAATAAAATCATAAAAAAATACTTTATCATATTTTATTTAATGTAATAAATAATAACATATATTAAATCTGTCAGTCATATGGTCAGTTAAATTTGGGTTACTACAGATATTATTTTATGCATTCTGTTGCCATTTAAACAGGGCATAATAGAGGTGCCTGGGTGGCTTAGTCAGTTAAGTGTATGACTCTTGGTTTCAGCTCAGGTCATGATCTCATGGGTGTGGGATCAAGCACCGCATCAGGTTCTTTGCTCAAGTGGTGAGTCTGCTTGGTATTCTCTCCCTCTGTCCTCTTACTCAACAACCCCCTACCCTACATATATGCTCTTTCTCTGTCTCACTCTAAAATAAATAAATAAATCTTTAAAAAAAAAAAAGAACATAATATTCATTTTTTAAAAAAAGATTCATTTATGTGAGAGAGAGAGCGAGAGCAGGGGGAGGGGCAGAGGGCAAGGGAAAGAGAGAGAATCTCCAGCAGACTCCCCGCTGAGCATGGAGCCTGAGTTAGGCCTCCACAAGGAACTTGATCCCATGACCCTGAGATCATGACCTTAGCTGGAATCAAGAGTGAACACTAGACAGATTGAGATAATGCTTTCAATTGTATGGAAAAGCTTGGACTTTATCCTAAGGACAAAGAAACAAACCATGAATCAAAGGATTCATTCAAAGAAGTGAAAAGATGAAAACAGCACTTTGGAAAAGATCATTCTGGTGGCAATGTGGAGAATGACCTCGATTCTGTTAGTAGTTAGATATGTGAGTCTGGAGCTCAGGAAACAGATTTAAGTAGAAGATCAAGATTTGATGGTCATAAGCATGTGGGATAGATATTAACTGGATGGATAGATAATTGTTTTATTTTTATTTTTTATTTAAATTCTATTAGTTAACATATAGTACATCATTTGTTTCAGATATAGTGTTCAATAATTTATCATATTATTGTTATGCTCCTCATATCTTAATGGTCTATTTTATGAGACTTTGTCCAGCTATTGCCTTCACATTTGAACAGCAGCTAGGCAGAATGTGGAAATCATGGGTCACAGCCTTTTCTTTCAACCTCTAGGGGTGTTGTTCCCTTGTGCTCTGGCATTTGGTGTTTGAAAGGAATGTTGGCTCAGTCTTTGCTTTTTCTTTGAGTGAAGCATTCTTTATGCTTAGAATTCACTAATAATGTCACCACGCTATTTTTTGTTGTATAAATTTTGTTATTAGTTTGCTTGGAAGATGGCTAGTCTCTCAACCTCAAAATATAGTTTATTTTTAAAAACTGAGTTCCTCTTTGATTATTATTAAAATGTACTTATTCTTCTTTCTTTTGTAAATATCTTATATTAGCTGCATTTCTATGAGACTTGCCATTTTTCTCATTTTCTCTGACTGTACACTCTCTTTGCTCTTTTCTTCTGGATTCCTCAGTTCCTTCTCAGTCTTGTCCTGTAAATCACTAATTAAATTTTCTGTGATGTCAGGTCTGATAATTATTGATTCAGACTAAAGTGTTCTTTAATTCAATAAGTATACTGTTTATCAACAGTTTTTCCTCATCTTTGTCATCAGTTTCTATTTTATAAGGGCAGTGTTTCACTGATTTGGGTTTTTTGGGGTTTTTTTTCTTCTTTTCCTTAAGGAGAATGTGAATCTACTGGATCAGGCACTATTCTCCTTTTCCTATGTTGAAACCCTTTCTTATATGCTTTTTATTGTTTTTCTTCTCTTTTTTTTTGTTAACTATCTCTTACAAATAAATGCACATTTCATATAGTTTTTTAATTATACGTTGCTCTGTGTTTCATTACAAATTGCCATGATTCTCTATCAAAATCTTTCATAAAGGACCCCACTAACTAGTCAGTGCTTCTGTCTGCCTCTTGAAAATCTTTGTAGAGTGTCTCACTTTTCACACAAAATTAACATGTCCAAACTAGACTAAGAATCTAAGAAGGGGACCTTCTTCCCCTTCTGAACTCCACAACAATTATGTTATCATTCTGCCAATCATTCAGGATTAATTGGAGTATCTTTTACTTTTCTTTTTGACCCTTTCTTAAAGATAGTTTCTTGTATCACAATGATTCATGTAGTGTCTCCTTCTTTTTCATGTTACAAATTAATAACTATTTTAATAACTATTTGGTCTTGTCCTACTTCAAAGCAACTTGGGTAATATTGTCAAATTATTCAACTCTCATAATGCCTCTCTTTGAAGCTTTTTATCTTTTTTGCTTGCTGAATTAAGTACACATTTATTCCTCCCCATGGCATTCAAGACCTGTCAGAATATCACCTAATCTTGATCCAATCTACATTTAAAGCCTTGTCTTCCACCAGTTAATGCATACTACATTCTAGATTGATCTACTGGTCTGCAAGTATGTCTGTGGCTACCCACCTACATCCCCGTAAAAAAATTCTTTTCCGAGTTCATTTTTATTCTATTATGAGAGAACAATGCCTAGTTATTAGAAATTAAATCTACAAATATAATGTTTCTTCTTAACTAATAGATGATTCTGACATATACAGCTCAAAATATAATGATGTCCTGGCGTGGATCAATAAAGCACAGCAGGAACACTGAATAAAAGGAAGAATGCTGCCAGGGAACTCAGGGTCAGCTCCACAGAGAAGGTGATTTTAGAGCAGTGAAAGATGAATTTGAAATTACTATTCAGAGAAGAACGAAATGGTATTCCATAAAGTGGAGATGACATGAGAAGAATTAAAAAAACTGTATAGTTTATGATATATTTGGGAAAAGATAACTAGTTTGACATATTCATCCTTGATATGCATACAAGGTCTAGAACCTGATCTGAAACGTTGTTGTGCTTAAATAGGTATTTGTTGAATAAATGAATTAAAGACTATAACACTTGAAAGTATTCAGGTGCATAATGGAAGACAAGATTGAGAAGCAAATATGAAGCTATACTGTAAACATGTGAATGCTAATTCCAGAGTTTAGACTTTATCTTATGAGTAATTGGGAAGTAGAGAAGATTTTTGCCTATGTAATTGGATTGGATGTTAGAATGGAAGTTTCAGCCAAATTTTAAGAATACAGGTACAATACCAGGTACTGAAATAAACAGTGAGACAGACAATCCTATAGAATTTTCACAAACAAGAACTGGCCACAAATCAAGTTTGCCACTGTCATTGGTCAAAAGGTTATCAAATGCATATAAGGTTCATTGAGTGGAGACTGAGAGACAATAGAGAAGGCTGTGATGTATCTCGGTTCCATTCATAATGGGGAGAGTTGGGTGTGCTTTTCCTTCACCTGCAGTCAAAAGATGTGTTTTAAGACCACTCCAATATCTTAATACACACTTTCTGCAATTTTTGGAGGGGGGTGGGGTGTGGAGATAGAGTAAGCAGATAGTTGACTCCTACTTTCAAATTCTGAAAGCAGAAGAACAACTGGATAGCCAACCTAATAGCTAGGGTAAAAGAGAAGCTCTTTTTGTTGTAGCAAAAATGATTGAATTTTTGAGTGTTTTCTTTGGGCCCCAGGTAGGTCAGGAACTAATAGAAGTCTCTTTCTGAGGTCTTGTGTAAAAGGCTGCCTGCAGGAGCAAACACACATGACTTTCCGGAATTTGGATTATGTGGGATGTAGAAGTAGTAATTGGGCACTCAGACTAAAGATGCTTTTGTTTGGATTTAGGGAACTGCCAGTGAGAGATCATCAGTGATTGAGCAATCTCCAGAGAGCCTGTGAAAGCTCTAATGAGGGAGAGTCTGCTCTGAACAGCTGCTAGCCCCACTGACTGCAGCTCGGACAATAAGTTCTGTTATGTACTCCATTCTGCTCTGTCCTTCCTGGATTTAACCCAGTTTGTTCAGAAACTAATATTTTCAAGCAGGGAAGAGGGAGGGAGAAGCTCAACCATGCCCCTTTCTTTATTGTGAGCTCCCTTCTCCTCTCTGCAAACTTCCTCCACCACAGTGGAAAGGATACATGTCTGTGTTTAAAAAAAAAGTTGTACTTAATAATTTACTTATAAAAGTGAGATAGTAATTTTGATTAAAAGTGACATTTCCTTAGAATGATGAAAAGAATCATAAGAATTTCATCCAGTGGAAAGAAAACACCTAAATATACGAAAAGGACAATGGGAAACTAAAGTAAACTTATTTTATTATCATATCTTATGAGTCATACTTATCTACTATATAGTTACATAGAGAAATTTTATGAACTTATCTGTGTTTGAGAAATATCCTCTACATGATGAAAGAGTAATAATCTGAAGAGGGATAGATGATTCATGAAGACATCTCTTCCTGTCAAAGTTCTTTATCATCAAGGTACCACCTCATATATTAAGTCGTGAGTGATTTTCTTCCACTGACTTTTCCCTCCAATCAAAGCTGATCATTCATTAATTTATTCAGTAGTTGTTTATTGAGCACCTACTATGTTTCAGATATTGATCTGATGCTTAGAATGAATCAAGGAATGAAACAGGAAACAGAATCCCTATCTACATGGGGTTTATATTCTATTTGGCAGAGATGAACAAGAAACACACATGATAGCTAAGTAATTTTTACAGTACACTAGAAGATAATAATCATAATAGAATAAAGAAAACAAGAGTAGGATAAAGGAATTTGAAAAAGGGTGTGGTGGAGTTGGTATCTTAATTTTAAGTAAAGGAGCCATTAGTTCTCCTTTAGAAGGCAATATTTGAGACAGGTCTTGAGAGAGGTGAGAGAGTTATCCAGGTGATTATATGGAGGAAAGAACCAGATCCAAAGGCTTCGTGTGGGATGGTGTCTGGTGATTTGTGTACAACACAGATCTTGTGTGGTCAAACCAAGTAAGCTAGGTGATAGCAGTTGATGAGGTCAAAGATACAATAGTAGGCCGATTGTGTAGGGCCTTGAAGCTCATTGCAAGGACATTGACATTTATATTCAGTGAGGCAGGAAGCCATTTGAAAATCTCAGCAGAGGAGTGATGTAATCTGACTCATGTAAAAGAATTGCTCCTTTGATTTTTGGTAGCCTTTTTTTTTTTTAATTGTTTATATGGCATTTACCATACCTAAATATATGTGTGTGTGTATATATATATATATATATATATATATATATTTTGGTAATGTGGTTATTTGTGTGTGTAAGTCTCTTCCAAATTATAAACTCACAAGTGAAAAAGTCTAGGTCTTATTCAGCTCTGTATCACTTATAGTGGATAGTCAGTACCTTGCATATAAATGATACTCAATCCACACGTGTTAGAACATATTTTACATTCCTTTCAGCAAGTGATATTGATATTGTCTGACATTCATAGAATTACTTCATCAACTACAGTATTTGATTATTCTGGACTCATTATTCTCTTATGCCAAATAGCATAAAATTGACTATAAAATTGCATTTTCTATATGTTTGACTATAGTATACAAATCAGGTTATTCTGCTCTATCTTATTATTCTTTGTAATAATGAACTATTTCTTCTTACTCTATCATAGCAAACTGTTTAACCATACCCGGATCTGATTTTTTAATTTGTTGTTTTCCTTCTTTAGAACCTGAGCTCCCTGAATATCTTGTACATTGTTGAATCCCTAGTGTCTAATGCACTGACACATAGTGGGTAGTCATAGACATTATTGAATGTATAAAAGAATGAAAGGTATCCTATTATCTAACAGTCTTACAACTATAAAGATTCATGCAACTGAATGTGAATCATCCAAGTTTATTTCCATATGTCTCATGGCTGGTCAGAAGTATGGAGTAAATCATGGCATTTCCAAACTTTGAAAGAAAGAGAAAAGAATGAATGAAAGAAAGAAGGAAGAAAAAAGAAAGAACAGAAAGAAAGGATGAAAGGAAGGATGGAAAGAGAGAAAGAAAGAAAAAAGTGAAAGAAGGGAGAAAGGAAGGGAAGGAGGAATGTTGGGAAGGAAAAAATGAGGGAGAAAGGGAGGGATTTATATATATATATATATATATATATATATATATATATATATATATGGATTCTTTTTAAGTAAGACATGGGAGAAGCTCTGAAAACAAGGTAGAAGTTACCCTTTTGTAAGAGAACTTTATAAGATATATCTTCTTTTGTAAGGGTGTCCCTATATGTAGCTAGAGGAAAAGAACACTGAATTTCTAGAAACTCTGTTAATGGAGAAGGCACTTAGTTAATGTGCATAACAATCATACTCTTGTTTACTGTGCTTTGTTTGATAACCGCCCAGGATTAGGCTCCCTGCCTTCCCCAACATCTTCTTTTGTCATTAACTGAGGTTAGTATTTAAGTTGCTGGATAGGGCCATTTTGGGGAGTTACTTAGTTTTCCTGAGTATCTCTCATGTATGTAGGAGGTGTACATGTTATTAAACCATTTTTCTCCTGTTAATCTCTTTTTTTTACAGAGGGCAAGATAGGATGGGTCTTAGCCAAGAACCTAGAAGGGTAGAGAAAAAATTACTTCTCTTCCTTCATCAAGGAAAAGAGGGAGAAAGGAAAGAAAGCAAATTTCTCAGTGCTGTTGAGGCTAATTTTCTCCCCAAATCCTTTTAAGTTCCCACCTTATCCTCTGCATACAATTTGTTCCATATTGCTTTGCACCTCACCATTTTTAATGTTTAAACACTGAAAATTACATTATGAACTATTACTTTCTGGCTTGCTTGACATTGAGTGATCAAAAAAAAAATTCATTTTTTAGTAGGATTCTTATTCTGTAATAAAGAACAAAAAACTATATAGCTGCTTGTCAAAGAACTGGTAAGATTTACCCAGCCTCTTTTACATATTAGGCAGCAAACATGCCAAACATAACAGCTGAGAACCTAGTGATTAATGTAGCTGACTGTGGAAATCAACTCCAGTGAACTCATTTCATTGTAGAATGCTTCTAGACCAGAACTTAATAGGCACTTTCTGTGTTTTCATCCAGCCTGCTGTGTGCAAGATGAATGCAGGTTTAGATAGATTCATTATATCATTTGGAATGTTCTAATCTAGAGAGGTCCAAATTTAAGATTTGAACAATTCAGGTTCATATGGCTTTATAGGTAGTCAGAGACTGTAAGGCACTATTTCTAGGGAGATAAAAGGCATCCTTCACGAAATCAGGTATTCTAGGTCCCTGACCATTAAAACTCCTTACATAAAGGAAGGCACCATGGTCATTATTTCGACTGCAAAGGAGAATGCAGGATTTCTAAAAACATCAAAGAACTGAAATCTTATCCTGCCAACATCTTACACTATCTTGTAAGATGTCAAATACATGTTATCTGTGATTCTTTTCAGAATTTCACACGATAAATATAGCATCAGCTTTGTCTAGGAGGTAAGGAAGGAATCCTGCAGCAAGGCATAACAGAGAGGCAGAAATATAGAGGTCAACAGACATGCTTTTCCCTGAGAAAGTAGAATTCTATCTTCATGAACAAAATTATCCAGATATTGATCATTTGCTCTATTATATATACACTAAAAAAGAAAAAAGAAGTAAAATAATAAAATAAACCTTTCACTGAGGCTTTATCAACAGTTTTGTTGTCACGTATCAACAGTTCCTTTTTACAATATCGTCTAGGTTTTGGTCTGGATGATTTTTGTCTATGTTGCTCAAACGCTATTACTGGCAACACTTACCTGACTGTATTTGATTTATTAAGACACTAGCTTCTTTTTAAGTCTTGTCTTTATCAGAACTAAGGAGAAAAGTTCTCATGGGTCAGAGTGATGAGTTTATCCCGGAATCAGGCAACCTGGGTTTCTTGTTTAGTTTTAAAATAGATCATTGCAGTGATGGGTTGACTAAGGCCTCCCAAAAGATAGATATCCAAGTCCTAATCTTTAAAATTTGTGAATGTGACCTTATTTGGAAAAGGCTCTTCTTAAATGCAGTTAAGGATCTTGAGATGAAACCATCCTGGATTTGGACTGGGCCCTACATCCAGTGTCAGGTGTCCCTATAATAGAAAGTTAGAGGAAGATTGAAGATACGGATACAAACAAGGAGAAAGTAAAATGTGGAAGCAGAGATGGTAGTTACATAGTGCTAAACCAAGACACAGGAAAGATTGCTGCCAGGTACCAGAAGCTAGAACCAGAGCATGGGACAGATTTTTCCTCAGAGCCTCGGAAGGAGCTCTTCACTTGCCTTATTTTTGAACTTCTGGGATCCAGAACTGTGACAGAATAAATTTCTGTGGTTTTTTTTTTTTTTTTTTTAAGATTTTATTTATTTGACACACAGAGATCACAAGTAGGCAGAGAGGCAGGCAGAGAGAGAGGGGGAAGCAGGCTCCGTGCTGAGCAGAGAGCCCCATTCGGGGCTCGATCCCAGGAACCTGGGATCATGACCTGAGCCGAAGGCAAAGGCTTTAACCCACTGAGCCACCCAGGTGCCACAATTTCTGTTGTTTTAAACAAATTACCCAGTTTGTGGTAATTTGTTATGGCAGCCTTAGCAAACTAATACAAATACATTAGGGCATTGCTAGAGTAATCAGCCTGGACTCTTTCTGAGCTTACTAAATGTACTCTCTGCATTCAACATTAATGATAATTAAGAGGGGAAAGAAGTTCCAAGATACGTTTCAAAGTACGTTCCACACTTGCACTAATAGATATGAATCTGTTTGATTAGAATGACTGTATTGTGGAGATATAAAAATTTGTTCCCTTTCTTTTAAAAATCAAATAGGCTCAGCTTCAATTCTAAAAGTGACATCATATTTGAGGTGCAAAGTTATGTCCCACTGTTGCAATTTAAGCAAAAATCATTTGAAGAAATTTAAGTACATTTTCAACCTCTTCTAAACAGTCAATATGTTTGTGTTTCATTTTTGATATGCATAGATATCTACTCCAAACATTGCATTTGTTTTATTTATTTGGAACTATGTTATTGATGAAAATAATTTTGAAAAAATACATTCCTTGGGGGATTATCTTAATAATAGACTTAATTATGAAATGTAATTTGTTAGGGGCACCTGGGCGGCTCAGTGGGTTAAAGCCTCTGCCTTTGGCTCAGGTCATGATCTCAGGGTCCTGGCATCCAGCCCCACATCAAGCTCTCTGCTCAGCAGGGAGCCTGCCTCTCCCCCTTGCCAAAAAAAGGAAGTCTGTAGAGGTCCAAGTTAGTTCAGAAATACTCAGCAAAAATACTGCAAAAGTTCTCTTGCTTCTGGATCACATGGGGCTTTGAGAGTGAACCATTGAACAGTTGAAGAAACAAAGATTCTCAAAGATTCCCGAAAAGGGATCTCCTTGAATTTTCTCAACTTGAAGGAGCCCTACAGTGGATGCCTAGGCTTCTCCTTGGGTCTGTCCTCTTCTTGTGGTTACCAAAGATTAGGCCAGGGGTTCTTGAATTTTTTGTGCCATGTGCTCATTTTGCAGCCTGAGGAGGTCTATGGGCCCCTTTTCCAAATTATGCTTTCTTTGTTTTTGTATTTTGTCTGTTTTTAACTGTTCATTTTGAAGTAATTATAGACTCAGGAAGTTGAAAAAATAATATATAGAATCTGTATATCTTCATCCAGCTTTCCACAATGGTGACAACTTATGTAACTGAAAGCACAATATATAAACCAGGAAACTGACTTTGGTACAATAATATTTAACTAGATTATGGAACTTATTCAGTTGACATAATCTTTTTGCCTACAGTCATTTTTATGTGTGTATGTGTATCTCTCTGTAGATGTATCACATTTTTGTCAGGATTGTTGTCTTTGAATTTATTGTCTCCTACTACATTTTGCATATCAGATCAAAACTTATGATACATCTATGTCTTATGCCCTATATTGTCACAGTATCTTTCTAACATCATCTCTATGATCAGCAAACACTGATAAAAAATTTATTGATTGATAAAATGATAAGGGAAAGAAAAAAAAAGGTAAAACTTAGATCAAACATTTAGCTCACTGTTGTAAGGACCTATTTTATATTTTTATATTTTAGCCAGAGGCTTCCCTGCTCCCCTTCCCCCAGGGGATTTACTTAAAAACAAGCCCCGGAAACCAGCCTCAGGTAACAAAGCCCAAATACAAGGGTGGGTCAGGCCAGGTGGAGACATCCATCAGTGGGGGGATGCATACTGTCTCCCTAGTTACCAAGGAGTATGGGCCCCACCCTTTGGGCACCTTTTGGGCGCCAATCCTAACCAAGGTGTGATAGGCTGGTTCAAATGTCTACTAGGGTAAATTGTAACTCAACTGGTCACCTAGCATCACTATGGAGTTTCCTGTGTTCATTACAATCTCATTGGCCACCTGTGTGTGGTCAGGCCCGACTGCGTGGCCTTTGCCCTTAAAAGCTAGTCTGTGAAACAGAGAAGGGTCGCCCTGTCTTGTAGGAGGTGTGTCCCGGAACGTTCGGTTAGATTCTTGATGCTTGGCATGAAATAAAGATTTGCTTGACCTTCGCTTTAGATCAGTCTCACTCCTTTAATCACGGACCCATTTTTGGGGCATAACACTGTATATATATGGAACACTTGGTAGGTACATAGAGTTTTTTTTAATAGGAACTGGGAATTCTCTTCCAAAAAAGGAAAACTCAGCTCCCATGGCAAAAATCATTAGGAATAATCCACCAAAAAGGAGACAAGAGTATCATAAGTTTATTGTAAGAATCTTTCATTTTTAAAATGATATTTAGAGGTTTAGAAGTCAAAGAATATTACTTTGATGGAAGACTTGAATTTAAGACCAAATCTCAGCTCTATGGCCTGAGATAAATCACTTGATCTCTTGGAGTTTCAGCTTATATAGCTCTAAAAGAGGAAACCAGTTGCTCTAAAAATAATTTTTTCCCATATACTATGACAGGTGTATATTCAGCAAAAGTATAAAGTAAGAAACTTTCTCTTTGAGATTTCATGTCCCTTTGCATTGTGACTCTCACTGGATTTCTAGCTAGAAATTCCTACATTCCTCCTTCAGAGTGTCCTACCATTTTAACCTATTTGGTTTGCCTTTTTTAGATGCATGATATGATCTTGGCAAGTATTTCCCAAATTGATTTGACTGACTACAGACCCCAACTACCCCTT
Organism: Mellivora capensis; assembly: GCA_004024625.1. Classification (NCBI taxonomy): domain Eukaryota; kingdom Metazoa; phylum Chordata; class Mammalia; order Carnivora; family Mustelidae; genus Mellivora; species Mellivora capensis. The sequence goes on along the minus strand of PISX010002038.1, from coordinate 85,949 downwards.
TCAGCAAAATCTGTTAACAAATCACTTTCGGAAATGCTTTCCTCAGGTTTTATTCAATAGCATCTGGACCTTTCTAATTTATGTGTCTATCCTACTAGATCTTTTAGGAAAAGATATTTGATAAACCTATTCACTTTATTCTCATGGAGAAGCTAATGTTTCTACGTACAGTTAATGTATTAGATTTTTAAAATCATAAATCAAAAAACCATTTTTAAAAAATATCTCTGAATCATAGAGTAAATATCTTAATGGAGCAAAATTCTTTTCCATAATCTGTATTCTGTGTAAGATGACCTGCAGGATTTTATCTGCTCTTACATTATACAAGAGAGTCTAGTGTTATTCTACCATTTTTATTTATGCCTATTGATATATTTTTCCTATGTAAGTTATGTCTCAGGAAACATTTCACTCATATTTTGGATATTAAGAAGTATCTAATTTCATTTCATTTTTTGGCTCACAAAAATCTACCTTCCTGCTTGAGTAGGGATGGAAAAAGACAAGTCAGACATTTTCATAATGGCAAATATCATTTTCGTTCTTAGTTTTCCCAGTAGCAAGCACTGTCACTTAATATTGGTGACATGCTTGACTTGGGATTGAGCTTTTCCTCCCATATTTTACATTCACTTCTGAGTTTTCCATCTGATGGACTGATCTGCCATCTAGCATTGTGGCCTCCTGTCAGCACCTCTACAACATTATCCCTGTAAAGCTCTTATACATACTTTATATCCTATCATTCTCACAACTATAAAGATCTTCTAAAAATTTGACTTTCTAGCCTCAGCGTAGATATTCTCACTCCTGATAGAAAGGACTATCATCGCTGTGACAACCAAAATGTACACAAGATCGTCATCAACTCGAGCTGTAAGACACCCCATATTGATCTGACACTTTATCTTTCTTCCATTATCTCCCCAGTTCCTCAAACCACTCTGAGAGACACATAGCAGGTAACATTATTCTTTACAACTTTTTGGAGACATAGAGAAATTAAATGACTCACTTATCACACAGGAAACCTGGCACTAGTCAGTTCTCCTGTGTTCTAAGCAGGTGTCTTAATGTGTTATCCTTGTAGTGCCCCATCTCATATGAGACAAGTCATGCTTCGTGTATGAGAATAAACTTCAGTTTCTACAATGTTCATGCCATCTCAAGGCAATGTATTTTACATCAACATCACAAATGCCTCTGCCTGAAACCTGCCAGTGAGTCCTCATTTTTTTTTTTCAGATTATTACTCTAAACACTTACTTGATCTGCTCCCTTTTCCCTTAATTTGTACTTTGCCTACTATGTTTACCCTCACTCATTCTATGCCTAACCCCCAGTGGCTTCCTTCATATTTTTCAAACTCACTGGGCATGTCCTGACCTCAAGCCTATTGCACAGGCTGTGTCCTCTCCCTGAATCATTCTTCTCCAAGGTAAGAACCACTCAGATATTCAAATGTTTCCTTTTCAATGAGGCCTGCATTGTTTACTATTTCTTTTAAAATTATAACTCCACCAACTTCAATCCTTCTTACCTTGCTTTATTTATTTTCTATTGTATTGAACATCTTTAATATACTATGTGATTCACTTATTTGATACATTTATTGTTATCTGTATCCCTCAACTGGAAGGTAAACTCCACTTTGGTGGGGACTTTTGTCCACTTTTTTTTTTTTTCCTATTGATTTATCTTTTGGAGAAGAAATATATTCTTTCCTCTTCCTCTTCAAGATTCCTCTAGCTGGGAGATTTCCTCTTCCTTCTTCTTAAAGATTCTTCTAGCTTGTCTAACAGTAAAATTCATCTAATACAGATTAACAGAAGCAAAAAACAACAACAAAGTTTACTTATGTACACATGGAGGCCAATGTTGAAATTGAGACCCAGAGAAATGACCAAGACAAGCATTTTTATACTTTTTAAACAAAGAAACATAAATCTGTGAGAATTGACAAGACAGAGAAAATGTGTTTGGAAGCTTCCATTAAGAAGGAATTCTAATCAGAATTTGGGCTGAGATAGTAAATTAGTAAAAAAAAAAAAAAAAAAAAAGAAAGAAAGAAAAAGAAAAGAAAAGAAAGAAAGAACCAACAACTTTTGTTTTTATGCAGTTTCTAACTCAATTTCCTATGTCTGACAATAAGGATATCTATCTAACCCCTGGTACAAGGAAGTCACCTTTCACATGGGAGATTTATATTCTGCTTTCTGGAGACAAAAGGAAGTCAGAGCATTCTTTTTTGCACTGGCTTCTTCTTAAGTGATTTTAATTTAAAACAATTCATATGCCAAAGTGGCACATTTGGGGGAAGCCTACCCTTGGCCCCCACATATCCACAGCATCTACTGGACTCAATAAATAACAGTTGAATTAGTGAACACACACTCTGCCAGGCTCTCTATACGTTCTCAGATGCCCAACTTCTCTCAGAACTAGACTTTGGAATATTGTCTGCATTTCTTAAGTTAGAGGGTTAATAACCCTGGAGCTCCCTCAAAGGAGATTGTAGCAGAACAACAAGCTCACTTTTGCAGCTTGAGGGAAATCCAATTTAAAAAGCCGCCATATTCTGTAATAGAATATAGCTTGATAAAAGATTTTGAAAATAATTTAAAAGCTCCCTGGTCAGCATTACTTTTTTCAGCTGATATATCTCTATCCTGTCACTCTTCTTTTCAGCATTGAAATCGTAAAATGCTTTTTTTCTGGCTACATGTCTGAGGAAAACAGTATCTAAATGCTATTTCTCTTAAGACAGAGTGAGCAAGCTATGGAGAGAAGCCCACATGCAGCATTCCAATTTTTACATTTTCCAGCAACTAAAATGATTGTCTTAATTCATGGGACTGGTTTGCAAGAATCTAGCTTTGTCCAGTTACATATTTATGTGTAAATGCTTTTGGGGTGTGTGTGTGTGTGTGTGTGTGTGTTTGGTGAATTTGTCGTTTAAGACCTTAGTGATTGTTTCAGTGCCTGGATGAACAATTTGATCGTTTTCATCCTGAAAGCATGCAATGACGTGCTTCACTTCTTATATAGGATTCGGTGTTCAAGGTCTGCTAGCCGTCACAGAGCAGTGTTTCAATCAACCTGGACAATGATGACTTCAAAATAAATGGGAAATATTGTAAGGACCCTGCTTCTTCTTTTAAGAGTTGACTAAGAGAAAAAAAAGATATCCACTTAGATGTTATCCTAACAAGCCCAATCCAAAATATTCCTCTCTCTTTCATCAATTTACACCTGTTTCTTTAAGATGTCGACTGGAGACAAAGGGAACTTTATTTCAGTGTGGACTGCCCAGAGGAAATGTTAATTGAGGGCAATGATATTGTGTAGCAATTCTCTGGCTCCGTTATCTGTTCAAATTTGTTGATTTACTTGGAAAATGAGAAATGGAAAGTTGAGTTTGTGGCTCAGCGCTTTCACTGATTCAGATTTGTCTTGGGCACCAAAAATGGAGGTAAGGAAGTCAAAGGATTTAAAAAAAAAAAAAAAAAAAAAGCACAGTCATGCCTCAGGAGGACTATCTGGTACAATAAGTGACATGCTAATTTTCTCTCTGACTATTACATTTTTATTCTCCTTGAAGTTTATCATCGAGTAAATGAAATGGTGACTTACTTATTCCAGTGTTTCATGAAGCCCAAGAACAAATACATCTCTCTATCTCTTAGCAAAGCAAAAAAGAAAATTGACTTTATTTCGAGGTGTACATCAAGCAGAGTAATGGTGCATAGCCTGGGACAAACATTAGATGTGGTCTTTCAAGCTATTTCACAACATAGCCCACTTCTTGAAAAGTCAGGTTAGATTAGTTAAATAAAATAAAGAGAATGCCCTCAGTTTTAAAGTCAGTTATAGTGAATCTGAAGCAGTTTTTACAGGTAGAGTAAATTAGGAAAGCGTTGGATTTGGCCCCTAAAACATGACATTTCTTTGGAGAGCGAGTCTGATGGGCTGAGCTAACAAATCCATGTCCCTATAGGAGCGCTTGTATGAGCCGACACACTGAAAGCACGTGCAGGGGGCTGGCGGCATAGGGTGGAGCAGGTGAGGACGTTTTGGAGAGAGCAATCCTTTCTCTTCGTGTATGGAAATAAAGACAATCCTTGGTTTTTCAATACGTGTTGTAAAACTTTATATACTTATTTATTTTTTGTAGAGGGTCAGTAAATATTTTAAGCTTTGCTGGCCATGGATTCTCTCACAATTACTGAATTCTATCAACACTATTCTTTTTTTTTTTTAAGATTTTATTTATTTATTTGACAGACAGGGATCACGAGTAGGCAGAGAGGCAGGCAGAGAGAGAGGAGGAAGCAGGCTCCCTGCTGAGCAGAGAGACCGATCCCAGGACCCTGGGATCATGACCTGAGCCGAAGGCAGAGGCTTTAACCCACTGAGCCACCCAGGTGCCCCTATCAACACTATTCTGTGAAGACTGTGTTTCAACAGAACATTATTCATGGACATTGAAACTTGTATTTCATATCTAATTCTCAGGTTATCTTGAAAAAGCCTCCCTTTGAATTTTTTTCAGCCGTTTAAAATTGTACTACCCATCCTTAACTCATAGGTTGTGTAAAACCCAAGGTTTAGATCACAAGCGGAACGGAACCATGGATTGTTGACTCCTGTTTCAGGAAAACAACTGATATGGCTCTGAATACGTTTTTAAACCCAAGTGGACATTTGTTGAGTTTTATAAAAGTCAAATTCAATATGGATAGTCTGTTATTGCCAGTTAATCTGACACAAATAAAAACTTTCTGTGGCCCAATAAAAACAATAATAAGAAAAAATTGGCTTTTTGTGGATTAATTTAATCCCTGATGACCACAAAATCAGCTGTTAATGTACAGAGGAACATTCCTCCTCAATACATACCACAACTTTTAGTCCCACATGTTTTTTTTTACGGGAAGTAAAGAGAATTAGGTGCAGTTTCTTGTATTCATGCCCTCATTTTAACCACAAGCTCCTTCCCCACCTCTAACTGTTGTGTTCTCTGTTTAGTACTTGCTATGTCCTAGGCACTGTGGGAAACTTTTCAGAAATTTTATCTTATTTAATCCTCACGAAAACTCTAGAAATGTTTTACAATTCTGTCTTGAGGTGATGGAACTGTGTTCCATGGGCTGCATAATGTGCTCCAAGTCATACTGTTAGCAAGGGATGGGTCTGGATTATGAAACAGGGCTTTCTAGTTCCCAGCCCCAAATTTACGCTATAGTTTTTCCTATAGACATTAATACAGTATTAGCAATTCTGTAGGTCTCTAAGCACTCTGAAGATTGTCAGACGGATTGACTATGCATTCACTAAAATGTTTGATTCTTTCTCTGTAATAGGCACTGGGGCTAGATAGGTAAACAAATATGATTTCTGCACCAAAGGATTTTTAGTTTAGCAGAAGAGACAGATATCTTAATAGTTAAATATAAATTTGGCACTCTAGCAAAGGTAGGTATAAAAAAGTATATATAGAAATTTAGACTCAGTAGTGATTAATTTAACTGAGAAGAGTGGAGGGCTCTAGGGACGCTTCACACAATTTTATGAGATTGAGTTATGAGAATTGTAAGATTGGAGCATGGATGAATGATTTCTGCCCCCTAGATTGATTTGTTTATAGCTGTAGTTCCCAATATTCCCTAGTTAAGACAGTATTTGGAGCTGTAATATTTGTTTCAATTCTTCTGTAAGAATTTGATTGTTTTCTGGGTGTGCATTTTAGAGAATAAGCTAATGTGTTCTGCCCAAATAAGATAAACAACAAAGGCTTTCCAAACCAAAATAAAGTATTAACTCTCTTTAGCAGAAATCAATTAGAACACCAAATGAATAATTGCTTATACTTCTGAAAAACATCATAAACTATAATGGAAAGAATAAGAGGGTAAAAAATAAAATCAGAGAGTCAGATTTTGCATCCATTTGTACATTTATTCAGCCAAATATTTATGGTAAGTTTCTATTAGGTGCCAGAGACAGTTTTGAATGATGGAGATATAGCAGCAAATAATTTTTAAAAATCCCTGATTACTAGAGCTTGTATCTAGGATAAGACAATAACATGTCACACAAAATAAAAATTTAAAGAATAAAAGTGCTCTGAGGATTAAAAAAAAAAACAAAAACAACTATTATAATGGAATAGCAAGTGAACTAGGAGAGGAACACTTTTAAAAGCACAGCCAGAGAAGGTTATTGTGAGAAAATGATATTTCAACTGAGGTTTCAATGGATGTTAGAAGTTAGCTATGGAAAGACCTGGAACCAGAGAATTCTGGGCAGAGGTCATGTCAAATACAAAGGAAGGCACTTGGTGATATATTCTAAAATCTGGAAGTCCAGAATTATGAAGATAGAAGGTAATATCAATCTTTAACATTATATTAAATCGTTTTAGTTTTATCCTAATTGCACTAGAAAGTTATTAAAGGATTTCATGTAATGAAGTGATATTTGTTTTGTAATTTGTAAACTCAGCTGTTGTCTGGACATGAAATATAGTTGAGGAAAGGTAAAAGTCTATTACAGGTGCTTATTCATTTCCGTTATGGATAGAGTCTTTGTACCAACTAAGAATGGTAATGATTTTTCTGCTTCTAGATGAGTCTAAATGTTTTTTTGAACTTTGGGATAGAGAGAATAAGTCAATTTGCAAATAAATTTGTCTATTGGCAAATGGGCCAATTTGCACATATGGGCCATTAACATTTATAAGAAGGTGGACCTACATGTGTCATAAATGAAACCTCACTGAAATGTTTATTAAAGTTTATCACAAAGATTCTAGTCAAAATCTGATTTAAAAATATTTAAAGGTAGTCTTAAATATTCAAAAAATATTTAAGGTGGTCTCATTTTGGAGAAATGTCCATGTCATCTGAGGTTTACATGATTTAATGGAGATGTTTACGTAAACACTTGAAGGTCTCTTAAAGAATCAAATTTTCACAACACTTGTTTAACCCATATGAGGGTGCTGCTTTCATTCATGTTGCTGACAAATCCCCCAGTTGCTTTCTTGATAAATGAAACATTGGGCTGGCCAGTTGTAGTTAGTGTCTGTTTCTAACACTGTCTTCTGCTGTGATGAGCATCACTTCAGTGTGCTTTCTTAAGATCCTTCTCTTGCCATGATTAAAGTTGAATTGACAGTCCTTTATTGCCATCATTCAGGTTTCTATGTAAGTGTTGTTCTTACAGTGTTGTCTACCTGAGTCCCTGGTGAATAACATGATCAGTGTTTGAACAGCTGGTGCTAGAGTTTATGTGATAAGACCTAACACATATTTTGTGTTTACTAAAGGTCCACCACTGTACTAATGCTTTTGCAACTCTGATCTTACACTTCTTATAAATGAGGAAACTGAGACACAGAGAATATAAGTAATTTTTCCAAGGTCTCACTTGGAGCAGATACTGAACCCTGGCAGCCTGACTCAGAACATGCACTGAGATGGGGCTTCTGTCCTTTGTCCCCACAGACCTGAATTGGGAAAATTTCCTAAGCAAAATACAAAGGGAAATTTCACCCTGTCTATCTCTCTGGCCACAACTTCACTTATACTCCCTTCACACTCCATGAGGACCTCACAGCAGGACTATGCCAGGTTCCCTGGACACACCTCTGGCTCATGCTTCTGTGTCTTTGAAAAAGGGCATGCTTCATGAACATGCAATCTGTGTGGTTGGACAGAGTTCCACACATGCAAGGGCCCCATGCTTCACTGAATGCTGTGCTATAGTGGTCTGAGAAGTCTAAGTAATTTTAACTTTGAACTTGTGTTTTTTTTAGTGATGTTCCAAGGAATAAGGGAGCGTGAACATGAACAGAGAGAATTAATAACAACATGCATCTGACTTTGCTTTTGTTTACTTACCCATGAAATGCCCCATGAAAGCAGCATATAGTGGAAGTTGGTGTTGAAGTTCAGCATAACTCTAAACAAGGTACATGTATTAAATCTCTAGTTGAGGCAGCGGGGTCACAGGCAGCCTGAGAGGCCGCACTTTCCTATTGAGTCTGAACTGGCTTCAGATGCAAAAGGAAGACAATGGCGTTGTAAGAAACTCAAAATACCAGGGAATCCTATAAAATTTTTTATCACTTGTATTACTTCTCTATATTAGCCAACTACTTATATGGAAATGATGACATGGAATAAAAGGGAAAGTTAGGGACAGCCCATAGGTCCTTTTTCTTTCAGTCTTACCCTTCTCTTCTTCACTAAGCCTGAAAGTAGAGAGTGGTAGAATGTGGGTGTATCAAAAAGTGAACTAGAATTGATACACTTTTGTAGCACTTCTGTTATTTGGTACACACATATGAGCAATGAGATACAAATTCTGTGATTCAGTGATTCCACACACAAGTTAAATGTTTTTATATTTTCATTTAAAACTGATATCACAAAAAATATAAAGATGAATAGCACAATTTATGATCATATTTAAAAATTTTAATTTTTCTGCTTAGAAAATATTAAATAGCAAATAATAAACCTGATGGGAGGGTGCCTGGGTGGCTCAGTGGGTTAAGCCACTGCCTTCGGCTCAGGTCATGATCTCAGGGTCCTGGGATCAAGCCCCACATCGGGCTCTCTGCTCAGCAGGGAGCCTGCTTCCCTCTCTCTCTCTGCCTGCCTCTCTGTCTACTGTGATCTCTCTCTGTCAAGTAAATAAATAAAATCTAAAAAAAAAAAAAAAAAAGGAAATAAACCTGATGGGAAGTGGACAAAAGACCGTGAAAGACAGGAAAAACTTTGTATTTTAGGTACTTCTAACACCACCTTCACTCCTACTTTTTGCACACGGGATCTGATCTCGTGTTTTCATTTTGCACAGGGCCCCATAAATTATGTAGCTTAGCTTAGCATATACTATTCCTATATTCAACAAATCATCCTTCCCTGATGCATCTAGCAAATAGCTAAGCAAATTTCAGATCTATCTCAGGTGACACCTGTGCAGTGATTCCTTCTGTATAGAGATAGAGATTAGGTGTTTAATTTTCTGTCAACTCAGAATAATTAGTGCCTCCTTACTCATTCATATTCATTCATCCCACAAATATCTGTGGCCTACTATATAACAGGCACTGTTCTAGGTGGATTTTATAGCTGCCTTAATGGCAGTGCTCTTCTATTGTGCTTACCTTCCTATCTTTTCTGCTAAAGAGAATGCCTTTGGAGATAGATATTATGTTTGTCAGTCATCAATTTTTTAATTATTATTTAAAAATACTGTTCAGTGCCTATACATATCAGCCACTGTGCTTCATTCTTTTTTTTTTCCATCCTCAGGCAGAAGCAACGTGTGAACAGAAATGGGTAATAAATATTTTATGGGCAACCAAATGGACAAAATAAATAGTAGCCATAAATGTAGCTGAGTAATACCCAAGCATCAGCATGAACTTGAGTAGAAAGAATAAACTTACAGTAAAGAAATATATTCATCCATGATGATTTTATCAGTTATCTTTCATCTACATTTTCTAGTTCACTCCCAGAGAATGTAAATAGTCTTCTGGATGAGTTCCACTAGAGTTATCTCTGATTCATCATATGGCAAACCTGAAGCAGCAATGGTAGTCTCCTGAATGTCAGTGTCTGCCAGCAGGGAAACCAGCCTGCTGCCCTTGAACTCCACTGAACTAGATATGGGCAATGGAGAGATGACAGGAAGAAGTTACTAGGACATAAGAAGGGGGAAACAACAGTCCATAGACCTCTGAGGGCATAACTTCAGGCAATATAGCTGTGAAATATTGTGGGGAGAACAACAGTGCACTCAGTAAGCCAATATATGTGATCAGAGTGAGCACATTTTTTCTTTATTTTTTGTATCAAAGTGTCCAACCGTGGATGAAAAGAGGCAGAACCACAGGCATCAAGTTGCCTTGAGTTCAGGCATTGTAATTACAACCCAGAAGAATTTCTTGCAATCATCATGGGAAAACTATCATAGGAAGAAAAAAAAAAAACCAATGTAGATGGATGGTGGAAGATGAGTCTAAAGAGTTATGTCATTGTTAGATGATGGAGTCTCTTTTTGGTGTTCCTAAAAGATTTACCTGTATTCTGAAGTCAGGGAAGGACTTAGCAGAGGGTTTTAAATAGCAGAATTCACTGATGATGCTGGGAAAAGGACAAAGTAATGGAATGCAGTTTGAGCTGAAAGAGTTGGAATAAGTCAAGTGGATATTTTGGGAATAGCATTTCAGGCAGAGGATATATTAGTACAGGTAAGAGGATGCAGGGTGGGGGAAGTGGCTGAAATGGAATGACTAAAGAGAAAATTTGTGGGAGATAAAAATTATGGAGGTGCTCCTGAGTGGCCGGATCACATAATCATAAGTTATGGTTGGGACTTTTATTTTTATTCTAATTGCAATGGGAAACCACTGGAATGCTTTGAATAGGTGAGTGGCATAGCTTCTCTATTTGAAAAGGATCACTTTGTCTACTCTCCATAAACTCAAAAGTAGAAGCACTGAGATTGGTGAGATGATGAGATACAGGAAGAGATTATATCAAGATTTTCATCATGGAAAGTGGTGGTACGTAGTAAGGTTATAATATATTTTGAAAGTAAACCTGACAGCATTTAGTGATAATTAAATATGACATCTAAGAGAAAGAGAGAAGATGAGTATGATTTCAATGTTAGGTGAATTTTGGGGCCAGGATGGGAAATGGCAGGGCTATGGGGTAGGGGTGACCTGACGGTAGGGAGATAATTTTCAAGTTCAGTTTTCTACATGTTAAATTGAAATGTTTATTAGATAATCCTGCAGAGATATGAGATGTGCAGTTGTATATGATTTGGAGGTGAAATAATAGACAAAAGAGGTCAATTAGTTTTATAAGAGAAAAGAATCTACCCCCTGCCAGAAGATAATCTGTTTTCAGTCTATCAGGTACCAGAATGGACTCATACTTAAATTACAGTATTTAATCCCCATCATAATCCCTTCAAGGAAAGTGGTAACCTCATGTTACAGACAGGGAAACTGAGATGCAGCAATTAAAAACTGTTCAGTGGTGAATTCCTTATTCTAAAACCTGTGTTTCTATCATGACACCTAATAATCTTCTCAAAGTGAAGGAAGGTAGCAATTATGGTGTGTAGCTGGAGATAAAATGAAACGTGACAACCAGAAAGAACACAAGTTTGGGCTACTCTTACCCTTTCTCATGGGAATGTATTCAGAATGGGAGTCCATGCAGGGGTATATAGCATAAAGATGGGTCATTCCTGGGTTTTCCATATACATGTATCCCTGGACTGAAGTCAGTGCTTTCCAACTTCTCAATGGGTCTTTGCTTTCAAGAATAAAGCAATAATCACTGTAGACAAAAGGGCATAGCATGGGTTAAATTAGGTCCCTCATCTCCTCATATAACTCTTCCCCTGTTATAAATGGGTATTTGCAGCATTATTTCATTAATTCCTGCCTCTTCCATCAGAACTTAAGATGTCTTTAGGACATCTCTTTTTCTGAGGACAGGCTCTTTTTCTGCTTTAACTACAATTATAACCTCAGCCTGCAACACAGTGGCTGATATATTTTAAGGACTTTCACAATATTTATTGACTGAATTAGTGAGTAAACAAAAGACTATGGCAAAATTCACTTAAGTTTCATGAGGCAGTCTGACTGTCTTTCAATGGTACTGTTCTTTATGAAGGAAGACCATGTATGATTCCCTTTGAAATGTCCTGTTATATTCAAGGAAATGGCCAGAAGAAAATTGAGAGTAAATTTTAATTTGGGGACTATGAGTGATAGTCTCTCTATAAACAAATTTAATAGGCTCTTTATGCATATTATTTCTTCTTTAAATAAATATTTAATTAGCACAATGAGCTTGACTCCTTCATTTCCTGTCCCCCTTTCTTAAAAAAAGTCTTGGTTTGAGCCTCACAGACTAGTCTTGGTAAACATTTGTTAAATCGTGATAGGATTATGTATTGATTTAAAGCTCTGAAAAAGCAAAAAGTTGTAAAGTGATATAACAGGTTAAAAAATGCAGCTTATAAGGAAACAGTCAACAAAACAAAGAGGCAACCCACGGAATGGGAGAAGATATTTGCAAATGACAGTACAGACAAAAGGTTGATATCCAGGATCTACAAAGAACTTCTAAAACTCAACACACATGAAACAGATAATCATATCAAAAAATGGGCAGAAGACATGAACAGACACTTCTCCAATGAAGACATACAAATGGCTATCAGACACATGAAAAAATGTTCATCATCAGTGGCCATTAGGGAGATTCCAATTAAAACCACATTGAGATACCACCTTACACCAGTTAGAATGGCCAAAATTAGCAAGACAGGAAACAACGTGTGTTGGAGAGGATGTGGAGGAAGGGGAACCCTCTTAGACTGTTGTTGGGAATGCAAGTTGGTGCAGCTACTTTGGAGAACAGTGTGGAGATTCCTCAAGAAATTAAAAATAGAGCTTCCCTATGACCCTGCAATTGCACTACTGGGGATTTACCCCAAAGATACTGATGTAATGAAAAGAAGGACCATCTGTACTCCAGTGTTTATAGCAGCAATGGCCACAGTCGCCAAACTGTGGAAAGAACCAAGATGCCCTTCAACGGACGAATGGATAAGGAAGATGTGGTCCATATACACTATGGAGTATTATGCCTCCATCAGAAAGGATGAATACCCAACTTTTGTAGCAACATGGACGGGACTGGAAAAGATTATGCTGAGTGAAATAAGTCAAGCAGAGAGAGTTAATTATCATATGGTTTCACTTACTTGTGGAGCATAACAAATAACATGGAGGACATGGGGAGATGGAGAGGAGAATGGATTTATTTGAGGGAAATTGGAAGGGGAGGTGAATCATGAGAGACTTTGGACTCTGAAAAACAACCTGAGGGGTTTTGAAGGGGCGGTGGGGGGGGTGGGAGGTTAGGGGAGCCAGGTGGTGGGTATTAAGGAGGGCACTTATTGCATGGAGCACTGGGTGTGGTGCAAAAACAATGAAGACTCAATACTGAAAAGAAATAAAAAAGAAATAAAACTAGATATTAAGAACTTAAACAAAATGCAGCTTCTATCTTAGGGTATATGTTAGTTTTTATATTGTTCTTTGCCTTGTAGGGACAATCTTAGCATTTACTCAGGTACCTCTTTTGACCTGCCTGAAACTTCTTTGATGTGTGAAATTCTCTTAGTCATAAAATAAAGCAAAAGTTTGAATATAGTTATTCAAAGAAAGACCATAACTGTGGTAGGACAGCATGGGCCTAGCAGGATTTTTTTTTAGTAAAGTGAAAAAAGGCTTTTCAAAGCCCAGCAGTTGCTACTATGTATTTGACCCACTGTTTCAGTCTGCAATTTCAGATGTTGTGCAAACTTGGATGGAATATAACACCACCAAAAGAGCAGCGTTCTCCTCCTGAACCTTGCCTCTTGCTGATAGAATATAAAGTGTAATAGCAAAGAAAATTTGGGGCTGAGACTTGACTTCAAAAGACAAAACATGTGGGTTGCTTCTTAGCAGGAATGAAACATACACATTTCAATGGGAAAGACGGGAAGTCAGAGGTTACAATTGCTGTGGAACACATTTCAAGATGGAATCAATATCAAAATGATCATTAAAGGTACTATGGAGGGCACCGAGGGCCAGAGCAATAATGCTTCCAGACTCTGAAAAAAGAGGTGAAGGAGGAAAAGCTTTCTGTCTGTCAAGTAAATGTGCTTTTATTTTATTAAAAAAAAAATAAAATGTAAAGCATCACAATCTAACAGTTGCAAAAGTGTTTTTTTAATTAAAAAATTGTTAAAATGGGTACAGAATGCAAATATTCTTTTTCTCTCAATATGTTCCTAACAGTCATTAGCAAACAATCTGCTATTTTAATTTAATTATATTATTTAATTTTAATTTTATTGTGTAACCAATTTTATTAACAACCTTAATTTTAGTATAGTTAACAGTGTGACATTAGTTTCAGGTGTACAATATAGTGATTCACCAATTCTATACATTACTCAGTGCTCATTATAGTAAGTGCACTCTTTTTTTTTTTTTTTTTTAAGATTTTACTTATTTACTTGACAGACAGAGATCACAAGTAGGCAGAGAGGCAGGCAGAGAGAGAGGAGGAAGCAGGCTCCCCACAGAACAGAGAGCCCGATGCGGGGCTCGATCCCAGGACCCTGGGATATGACCTGAGCTGAAAGCAGAGGCTTTAACCCAGTGAGCTACTCAGGCACCCCAGTAAGTGCACTCTTAATCCCCTTCACTTTCTTCACTCATCCCCCAACCCACCTCCTTCTGGTAAACATTGGTTTGTTCTCTGTATTTAAGAGTCTAGCTTTTTGTTTCTTTCTTTGTCTGTTTTGTTTTTTTTTTTTTTGAGGGGTTTGTCTCTTTTTTCTTTCTTTGTTTTGTTTCTTAAATTTGACACGTGAGTGAAATCATATGATATTTGTCTTTTTCTGACTGACTTATTTCATTTAACTTTAACCCTCTAGATCCATCTATGTTTCTTGCAAATGGCAAGATTTTATCCTTTTTTATGACTAATATTCCACTATATGTATACATACATATTTGTATGTATATATACTACACCTTCTTTATCCATTCATCTATCAGTGGACACTTGGCTATTTCTATAACTTAGCTATTGTAAATAATGCTGCAGTAATCAGAAGTGTGCCTATATCTTTCTATGATGGTGTTTTATATTCTTTGGGTAAATACCCAGCAGTGAAATTACTGGATCATATAATAATTCTATTTTTAATTTTTTGAGGAACCTCCATACTGCTTTCCACAGTGGCTGTGCCAGTTTGCATTCCCACCAACAGTGCATGAGGGTTCCTTTTTCTCCACATCCTTTCCAACACCTTGTTTCTTGTGCTGTTTATTTTAGCCATTCTGACATGTATAAAGTGGTGTCTCATTGTGGTTTTGATTTCCATTTATCTGATGATGAGGGATGTTAAACATCTTTTCATGTGTCTATTGGTCATCTGTATATCTTCTTTGGAGAAATATCTGCCCATTTTTAATTGGATTATTTGTAGGTTTTTTTTAATGTTTAGTTGTGTAAGTTCTTTATATATTTTGAATACTAATCCTTTAACAGATATGTCATTTGCAAATACATTTTCCCATTCAGTAGGTTGCCTTTTAGTTTTGTTGAAGGTTTCCTTCATTGTGCAGAAACTTTTTATTTTGCTGTAGTCCCAATAGTATATTTTTGTTTTTGTTTCCTTTGTCTCAGGAGACATATCTAGAAAAATTGTTGTGGCCAATGTCAGAGAAATTATTGCCCATGACCTCTTCTAGGATTTTTATGGTTTTGGGTTTCACATTTAGGTCTTTAATCCATTTTGAATTTATTTTTATTTATGATGTAAGAAACTAGTATAGTTTCATTCTTTTGCATCTACCTGTCCAGTTCTCCAAACACTATTTGTTGAAGAGACTGTCATTTTCCCATTACATATTCTTGCCTTTTTTTTTAATATATTTTTTAAAGATTTTATTTATTTATTTGACAGAGATCACAAGTGGGCAGAGAGGCAGGCAGAGAGAGAGGAAGGGAAGCAGATTCCCTGCTGAGCAGAGAGCCCGATGCAGGGCTCGATCCCAGGACCCCAGGATCACGACCTGAGCCAAAGGCAGAGGCTTTAACACACTGAACCACCCAGGCACCCCATATTCTTGCCTTCTTTTAAAAAAAATTAATTGACTGTATAAATGTGAGTTTATTTCTGGGCTTTCTATTCTGTTCCATTGATCTATGTGTCTATTTTCTTTTTTTTACCAGTACCACACTGTTTTGATTGCTAAAGCTTTATAGTATATGGAAACAGTATGTTTTAGAGAATCAATTTTCATGATCGATGAGGTTGACTTTGTGTGGGGTATAGGGAGTAAGGAGGAAGAATTAAGTATGTCAGGCAAGACTCTGACTTTGCCAATTGGTTAATTGGTGATGCCACTCACTGAATTAGGAAAGATGGAAAAATGAATTGATTCTAGTGAAAGATTTGGCTTTTTGGGGGGACATGTTCTGGTTAGGATATCTATTTTGTTCACTACTAAATAATCAATGCTTAACAGAGACTTGGCATCTAGCAGTTGCTAAATAAATATTTGTTGAATGAATGAATGAGTGAATGAATGAATAAAATATAACTGTTAAAGATATAGTTGGGGAGATTTGGGTTGGAGACATAGAATTGGGAATCATCAGTACTTAGGTGGTAAATTAGGGGAATTTAAAAAAAATGAGCATAGAGAGAAGTTACAAAAGTAAAGGACATTTAAGCTAACTTTTTTTTTTCTTAACAGATAACAAATTATCTGTAGCTCCTGGAGTTGGGCAAACCCTTTTTTAGGCCCTCATCTAAGTGTAGAACTTTCTGTAAATGGTGTCCTTGTGAACAAAAATGGTACATGGAGTCAGTCTTGTGCACTGAGTCAAGGGCAAGTTATAAAAAGAAGCAGGAAAACAAGATAAATAATTTGACCTCCTATTTAGATATTGTGCTGTTACAGCTTTTATCGCCATATCATTGAATCACCATATCAACTTTGTGGGAAGAGGGAGGGCAGATATTAAGCTGTAATTCACTATCTGTATCTGTTTTCATTGGTCACACTTCTGTGCTGATTGATTGGGACTTGTGCCTTACTAATTGTTAACTACTTTGAATATCACCTTTGAAGTCAGGCATTACGGACCACATTTAATAAGCAAGGAAAATGAAGCTCAGGAACTGAAAGTCCAAGGTCACAGCACTTATCATTATTTTAACCAAATGTGAACTGGCTGGACATTTATGCAATTAAAGCTTTCCTTAACTTCTCTCCTGGCTTCCTCCTTAAATGGCAGAGAAGAACACTGAGGGTCAAGAACTCTTTGTAGACTGTGACTTCCATCATATTTGCCTCCTGGATGAGTGTCCATTTAATAGACAGTTTTTTTTTTTTCCTAGTTGGAATTCCCCATGAAAATATCATGAGTATTGCCAGTTTCTGTGAAGATTTGTAAAGTCTTCCTGCGTCCTGGCTTGTTCATGTTATTACTCTAATTTTTAAGTCACTGAATCTGAAGAATGTGACTAAAACTTGCCTTCTTTGTTCTACCTTCTTCTAACTCCTTACAGTTGCCCTCAAGCCAGCATAAAACAAATTTTAAATACATGATCTCCTTATGAAGATATATTTTATGTAACAAATAAGTACAAGCAGACATGTGTTGTCTATGCTTTTTGAGTGAAGTCTAGATGTAATACGTTTTAAGTGTGTAGACAATCATGAAAGTGGTGTGTCAGTAAAATACTGAGTAACATAGTTAAATGGGATCTGGAATTACTCTGTCAAGGAATGTTCAGATACAGATGACAGCTACTTAAAGGGATTCATTTAGGTAATTTAAATTGCTTGCATATTGTGTATAAAACATTCTATCTTTTTAAATAATGAGCAGTAAGTTGAAAGACTAATGGAGTAGACTAGACTGAAAAAATGTTATTTCCAATGGATTCTTTGATTAGCTCAATCTAAAATTTACCTTTTATATTTAGCAACCTTTAAAGTAAACAAAGAGTTTTTGAATTAGTTCTATTATAACAATTCCAATTTGTTTAAAATACCTTTTGCTGAAGCTGTTTTCAAGCAGTAATTAAGGATATTTTTGAACAGTTAAAATCAAATAATAGAAACATTTCAGAGTCATGTTTCTTTTCAAGGACTCATAGGGATAACTTTTTAAAAGTTTCTGCTGAAAAGTCAGCTGTAAAGGCAATAACAGTATCACAAACTCACAATTTTAATTAACATTGCATTAATTAGCAGCACATAGATTAAAATCCAAGAAAATGTATGCTTCTGTGTTTATGTGAGGGTGTACTAGTGCAATTTCTCACTGTGTTCATAGTCTTAATTATTGCAGAGAGATTTAGCATCTACTCATTTGGATCTTATGAGCACAGAGACTACCCAGAGAAAGTGTGAAGATACCTCTAACATGGGGCTCAGTTGTGCATATAAATGGTGACGTTAGTGGCAGTGAAATGTAGAAACTTGAGTTGGCATCAACTCCTCTGCCTCTACCCCCTCCCCCAATCATCTGAGGCTTAATAGATCCTACTAAATAAATGATTTCATATTTTGTTTCTCCTCCTGAACTCCATCTAATTGAATTTAGGCTATTATCTTTTGTTTTGACTGATGTCAGTTTCTCTTCACTCAATTCTTCAGCCTGCTACCAGAATGACTTGTTATAATATATATTGTTTGTTTCTGATACTCAGCACTCAATCCCCCCCCTTTTTGGGGGGGGCTTTTCAGTAAGGGTACCAAATTCCCCTAATCACAGGGTTGCTTTCAATGGCTATTTGGCCAGTCCTGACCAATCAACTTCCCCTGCCATCCCCTCTCATCTCCCAGTGCAGTGATTTGTTCAGGGGTCAGACTGTAAGCCGAATTGGTACAATTAGATTGGTTCTAGAACATGTTTTAGAGCTATGGAAGATTCTAGAACATGTTTTAGAGCTATGGAAGAAACACTCTCATTCTGCCTGGAGTAGAACCTGCGAGGACCAGGCCCTGACAAACAGTTATCAACTGTTTGGACACTTGAAAGAGCCCCTGGAGATTCAGAAGAGAGCTATGGAAAACTGACATTGGTGGTTTTTTTTTTTTTCGGATGAGTACATGGGAAGAATGTAGCTCTAACTCTCTGGCAGGTTTGTTTTTTGTTTTTTAAAAGATTTTATTTATTGATTTTTGTGAGAAAGAGAGAGCACACAAAGGTGGGGAGGCACAGAGGGAGAAGCAGCCTCCCCACTGAGCAGGGAGCCCAATGTGGGACAGTGGGATCATGACCTGAGCAGAAGGCAGACACTTAACCACTGGAGCCACCCAGGTGTCCATCTCTGGCAATATTGTTGTCACCAGGTATATCCTGAGATAAAAAACAGCATGGAAGAAAACCAAGATGTCAGAGAGGGAGTCCTGGGGTGGGGTCTGGACTCCTGGTTTAAGGAGAAACTGATGCTACTCCTGAGACAGTTTTATATGAGACTTCTGTCCCTTGCAACCAAATGGATCCTCACTGATCTATCTTTGGACTAAGGTATAAACAACATAGCAGGGTATTCAAATTCCTCCACAGTGGGGCTTCTTCAATCATGCTTTCAGTATCATCCCTCTGTCCACCAGCTCTATAATCCAGAGCCCAGGAAGACTGTACTATTTCCCATTTTCCCATCTTGTAGTGTTTGTCTTTGTGTACTTAGTAAACTACTCATCTTTTGACCTGTTTAAATATCACTTCTTCCAATAACCTTTTCCCTAACTCCCCAAGGAAGAGTTACCTACTTTCTAGACCTTTCCCAAAAGTCTGTGCTATATCTGTTGTGTTTAAAATTCATCTGTTTCTTGTTATTCTCCCCTTCTTACAGTTGCATTATTACAAAAGCAACACCTCAGTCATTATTCTTTCTCTATGGCCAGGTATAGTAACTGGGAAAGCCCAGTATGGTTCTCTGTAAGTATTTGATGAATATGTAAGGAAATGCCCCAAATATCTAAAATTACCACTTTACTTTCGGAGTTTTGCCATTGAGTGTCCTGTTAAAATGCAAACAAGATCCTGAAGAATGCAAATTTAACCATCTGTTGTTTCTTGGATTTATTTTTTAAAACTTGTCAGCTGTCTCAGCTGGTTGACCAGAGTCTTCCAATACTTGATTATCAGAATCATCAGGGAAGCAAATTTAAACACTGGACCTTGATTTCAGTATTCTGGATTTGTTTATCTCAGATGGAACCCAGATCTGTGTATACTTTTAAAGATACCTAGATGATTCCGATTCTCAGACATGTGGGGGAAATACTAATCTAACACATAGAGAAAATGGCTCTTTAAATTGAGAACCTTAGATGATGGAGTAGAGAGGATGAAGAAAAATCTTGAGTTATGAGTTGATTTGGAGTCAGGGAGGATTGAAAATCAGCATTTGGCATATGGAGGGAAAGAAGAGCAATGAGGAGTGAGGACAGAGAGAACAAAGTGACACTGATGTCAAAGACAGACTGTTACTTACTTCTCATTTTTCCTCCTTAATTTGTTTTTTATCTTGCCGAGAATGGTCTTTTTTTTTTTTTTTTTCACATGTCTTTAAAATGTAACATTATTATTCTGTGGTTGGCTTTAGAGAAGTAGCTTATTTATAATTTTATTTAACTTGCTTATCAGTGTTTCCTATACATTATAAACTAAGCTGATCACATATTTCATCAACTGACAGAACATTTGAAGTTGTTTGGTTTGGTTTGGTTTGGTTTTCACTTTATTTGTAAAATGGACTCTCTGTGTTATAAAAGACACTGGAGGTTACAAGAATGCTATCAGACTGGCAAGAAGAAAATTTACTGAGTCTCTAATAATCTGTTGATAGCTTCAGACCCGAGAACATTTCATGAATTAGGTTAAATGTGCTAACACTTGGAAAAAACCGGAGGATTAACTTTTAAGCTCATTAGTTCTTTAAATGGCTAAAAAAAAAATGCCCAGCTGCAAAACGTGGATCAATTTCTTTTTCCCAAAGGCTTTCAATAGCATGTTTATTACTTTTGTACTTAATACTTTTATTCCTTCCCTTCTCATTTCTGTGTATCTGGTGTTTTGTTGTCTCTCGTTTTTTTGATAAATAATGTTATTTTTGGGGTGCCTGGGTGGCTCAGTGGGTTAAAGCCTCTGCCTTCAGCTCGGGTCATGATCCCGGGGTCTTGGGATTGAGCCCTGCATCACATCGGACGCTCTGCTCAGTGCGGAGCCTGCTTCCTTCTCTCTGACTGCCACTCTGTCTACTTGTGATCCCTCTCTGTCAAATGAATAAATAAAATCTTTAAAAAAATAATAGTTATTTTTATTACTTTTATTTTTTATCGTGTCCTGTTAGTCACCATACAGTACATAATTAGTTTTTGATGTAGTGTTCCATGATTCACTGTTTGTGTATAATACCCAGTGCTTCATGCAATATATGTTCTCCTTAATACCCATCACCAGGCTTACCCATCCTCACACCCACCTTCCTTCTAAAACTCTCAGTTTGTTTCCTGGAGTCCATAGTCTCTCATGGTTTGTCTCCCACTCTGATTTCTCCCCCTTCATTTTTCCCTTCTCCTAATGTCCTCCATGCTATTCCTTACATTCCACAAATAAGTGAAGCCATATGATCATTGACTTTCTCTGCTTAACTTATTTCACTTAGCATAATCTCCTCCAGTCCCATCCAAGTTGTTGCAAAAGTTAGGTATTCATCCTTTCTGAGGGCTAATATTTCATTGTGTATATGGACCACATCTTCTTTATCCATTCATCTGTTGAAAGGCATCTTGTCTCTTTCCACATTTTGGCTATTATGGACATTGCTGCTATGAATATTGAGGTGCATATGGTCCTTTCCCTACATCTGTATCTTTGGGGTAACACCTAGTAATGGAATTGCTGGGTCATAAGGTAGCTCTATTTTTAATGTTTTGACGAACCTCCACACTGTTTTCCAAAGTGGCTACACTAACTTGCATTCCCACCAACAGTGTAAAAGGGTTCCCCTTTCTCCACATCCTCTCCAACGTTTGTTGTTTCTTGCCTTGTCGTTGCCATTCTAACTGGTGTAAGGTGGTATCTCGATGTGGTTTTTATTTTAATTTCCCTGATGGCTAATGATGATGAGCACTTTTTCATGTCTCTGTTAGCCATTTGTATGTCTTCTTTGGAGAAGTATCTGTTCATGTTCTCTGCCCATTTTTTGACTTGATTATCTGTTTTTTGGGTGTTGAGTTTGAGAAGTTCTTTATACAACTTGGATATCAGCCCTTTGTGTCATTTGCAAATATCTCCTCCCATTCTGTGGGTTGCCTCTTTGTTTTGTTGACTGTTTCCTTTGCTGTGCAGAAACTTATTATCCTGATAAAGTCCCAAAAGTTCATTTTTGCTTTTGTTTCCTTTGCCTTTGGATACATGTCTTGAAAGAAGTTGCTGTGGCCCATATGATAGATGTTACTGGCTATGTTCTCCTCTAGGATTTTGATGGATTCCTGTCTCACACTGAGGTCTTTCATTCATTTAGAGTTTAGCTCTGTGTATGGTGTAAGAGAATGGCTGAGTTTCATTCTTCTGTATATAGGAGTCCAATTTTCCCAGAACCATTTATTGAAGAGACCATCTTTTTTCCATTGGATATTTTTTTCTGCTTTGTTGAAGATTAGTTGACCATAGAGTTGAGAGTCCATATCTGGGCTCATCCTTCTGTCCCATTGATCTATATGTCTGCTTTTGTGCCAGTACCATGCTGTCTTGGTGATCACAGCTTTGTAATATAGCTTGAAATCAGGCAATGTGATGCCACCAGATTTGCTTTTCTTTTTCAACATTTCCTTGGCAATTTGGGGTCTTTTCTGGACTGATACATATTTTAGGATTGTTTGTTCCAGCATTTGAAAAATGCCATTGGTATTTTGATTGGGATGGCATTGAAAATATAGATTGGTCTTGGCAGCATAGTCACTTTAATGATGTTTATTCTTCCAGTCCATGAGCATGGAATGTTTTTCCATCTTTTGTGTCTTCAATTTCTTTCATGATTGTTTTGTAGTTCTTAGAGCATAGATCATTTACCTCTTTGCTTAGGTTTATTCTAAGGTATCTTATGGTTTTTGATGCTATTGTAAATGGGATCGATTCCCTAATTTCTCTTTCTACAAATCAGAAACCAACTGATTTATGTGCATTGATTTTGTATCCTGCCACATTAATGAATTGCTGTATGAGTTCTACTAATTTGGAGGCAGAGAATTTTGGGTTTTCCACATAGAATATCATGTCATCTGCGAAGAGAGAGAGTTTTACTTCTTCTTTGCCAATTTGAATACCTTTTATTTATTTTCATTGTCTGATTGTTGTTGCTAGGACTTCTAGTACTATGTTGAACAATAGTGGCAAGAGTGGGCATCCTTCTCATGTTCCATATCTGAGTGGGAAGGCTCTCAGCTTTTCCCCGTTGAGAATGATAGGCACTGTGGGTTTTTCATAGATGGATTTTATGAAGTTGAGGAAGGTTCCCTCTATCCCTATACTTTGAAGAGTTTTAATCAGGAAAGGATGCTGTATTTACTAAATGCTTTTTCTGCATCAATTGAGAGAACCTTGCAGTTCTTCTCTCTTCTCTTATTGATTTGTTCTATCACATTGATTGATTTGTGAATGTTGAACCACCCTTGCATCTTAGGGATAAATTTCACCTGGTCGTGATGGATAATTCTTTTTACTGTTGGATTATATTAGCTAAGATCTTGTTGAGAATTTTGGCATCCACATTCATCAGGGATATTGATCTGAAATTATCCTTTTTGATGGGATCTTTGCCTGGTTTTGGGATCAAGATAATGCTAGCCTGATAGAAAGAGTCTGGAAGTTCTCCTTCTATTTCTATTTTTTGAAATAGCTTCAGAAGAATAGGAATTATTTTTTTATTTGAATTTTTGGTAGAATTCCCCAGGGAAGCCATCAGGCCACTGTTTTTTGATCACTGCTTCAATCTCATTACTAGTTATTGGTCTATTCAGGTTGTCAGTTTCTTCCTGTTTAAGTCTTGGAAGTTTATAGGTTTCTAGAAATGCATCCATTTCTTCAAGGTTGCTTAACTTATTGGATTATAGCTGTTGTTAATAATTTCTGATGATTGTTTCTATTTTTTTTGGTGTTAATCATGATCTCCCCCTTTCATTCATAATTTTATTAATTTGAGTCCTTTCTCTTTTCTTTTGGATAAGCCTGGCCAGTGGTTTATTGAGCTTTTTAATTCTTTAAAGAACCAGCTTCTAGTTTCATTAATGTGTTCTACTGTATTTCTGGTTTCTAATTCATTGATCTCTGCTCTAATCTTAATTATTTCCCTTCTCATGCATGGGTTAAGTTTAATTTGTTCTTGATTCTCCAGATCTTTCAGGTGTAAATATAATTTGTGTATTCAGGACTTTTGTATTTATCTAAGTGAGGCTTGATGGCTATGGATTTCCCCCTTAGGACTGTCTTTGCTGTATCCCATAGGTTTTGTATCAATGTGTCTTCATTCTCTTTGGTTTCCATGAATTGATTAAGTTCTTTTTTGATTTCCTGATTGACCCAAACATTCTTGAGTAGGATAGTCTTTAGATTCCAAGTGTTTGAATTTCTTCCAAACTTATTCTTGTGATTGAGTTCCAGTTTCACAGCATTGTTGTCTGAGAATATGCAAGGAATTATCTCAATCTTTTGGTATCAGTTGAGATGTGATTTGTGACCTAGTATGTGGTCTATTTGGGAGAAAGTTCCATGTGCGTTCAAGAAGAATGAGTATTCTGTTGTTTTAGGGTGGAATGTTCTGTAATATCTGTGAAGTCTGCCTGGTCCAATATGTTATTCAAAGCTCTTGTTTCTTCATTAATTTTCTGCTTAGTTGATCTGTCTATTGCTGAGAGTGGAGTGTTAAGGTCCCCTACAATTAATGTAATATTATCAATATGTCCATTTTGGTTAACATTAGGCTTATGTATTTGGCTGCTTCCATATTGGGGGTATGGATATTTACAATTGTTTGATATTCTTGTTGGATAGACCCTTTAAGAATGATATAGTGTCCTTCTGTATCTCTAACTACAGTCTTTAGCTTAAAATCTTGTTTGTCTGATATGAAAATTGATACCCCAGCTTTCTTTTGAGGTCCATTGGCATGAGAGATTGTTCTCCATCCCTTCACTTTCAGTCTGGATATATCTTTAGGTTCAAAATGAGTCTGTTGTAGACAGCACATGGATGGGTCCTGTCTTTTTATCCAATCTGCAACTTTGTCCTTTTTTTTTTTTTTTTAACCCTGTGCTCTTTTATGGGAACATTTAGGCCATTCATGTTGAGAGTGATTATTGACAAATAAGATTTTATTGTCATCATGTTGCCTGTGAAGTCCTTCTTTCTATGGATTGCCTCTGTATATCTCTGTTCTGTATCAGGTTTGGGGTCTTTATCCTTTATAGAACCCCCCTTAATATTTCTTGCAAGGCTGGCTTAGTGGTCACATATTCTTTCAGTCTCTGCCAGTCCTGGAAGCCTCTTATCTCTCCATCCATTTTGAATGACAGCCTTGCTGGATAAAAAGTCTTGGGTGCATATTCTTCTCATTTAGTACTCTGAGTATGTCTTACCAGATCTTTCTGGCTTGCCAGATATCTCTGGACAGGTCTGATGTTATTCTGATGTTCCTCCCTCTGTATGTAAGGAATCTCTTCCCCCTAACTGCCCTTAAAATGGTTTCCTTGGTTCTAAGATTTGTGAGTTTTACTATTACATGCCTAGGGGTTGATCTGCCCTCATTGATCTTAGGGATGTCCTGTCTGCCTTTAGGATATGATACTTATTTCACTCCTCAGATTAGGGAAGTTCTCAGATACAATTTCTTCAAATATATCTTCTAGTCCTCTGTCTCTCTCTCTCTCCACCACTTCAGGGATCCCAATAATTCTGATATTGGAACATTTCATGGTGTCTTTTATTTCTCTAATTCTGTTTTCATGGATTTTAAACTGTTTGTTCCAGGCCTCCTCTTGCTCCTTTTCTATCAGTTTGTCTTCCAGATCACTAATTCATTCTTCTGCCTCATTTACCCTACCTGTTAAAGTATCTAGATTAGATTGTATCTCATTGATAACATTTTTAAGTTCTGCCAGATCTGGTCTCACTTCTGCCTTTAACAAATCTGTATTGTCAATAATAGTTTTCTCCTGCCTATTGTTTTCATAACTGCTACCCTGAAGTCTATTTCTGATATCTTGCTTAGATCCAATCCATCAGATCTGATGGAGAGGCCATTGTCTCTGGGTCTTTTCTTTGTTGGGAATTCCTCCTCCTTGTCATTCTGTCGAGTTGTGGTTGAGGGGATGTATAGCTGAAAATATCAACCACTATCCAGGCAATGTGCACCCTAGGAAATTCTGGAGTAATCAGAAATTAGCACCAAAAAGACAGAAAAAAAACAAACAAACACCAGCCTGAATGAGCCCCAAGAGTAAGATTTATAAAGTACAAAAGCAAAAGTAAACAAACAAAATGACTGACAGAAGAAAAAAATAATAAAAATAAAAAGAGAGTGGTGACAGGAAGGTGGTCATAATCCCTTGGTGTGGGTGAGGAAGGGTATTTCAGTTCTTCCTGGGTGTATCTTGTTATCTTTGTTAGAGAATTCAACTTGCCAGAGATACAGGGAAATTAGAACTTTACATATATATATATATATATATATATACACACACACACACACACACACACCAGTTTTATGTGTGTATGTGTGTATATATACACATACATACATACATATATACATACATACATACTGGTATATATTTACAGTTTTATGGGGACCCTGTGGTTGTTGTCCTCTTATTATTTCAGCTTGTCTTCTGGGGGAGGGGCCTGACATGTTGTTTTTCAATTAATCCTGCTAGGGTGGAGTTGCCCTGCCTGCTGTCAAGGGGCTGGGCTCTGGCAGAAACCAGTTTTTCTGGCTTTTGTTCTCTGGAAGCTTTTGTTTTCTAGAGGCTTTTGTTCCCTGGTGGCTTTTTGTGCCTTTTCAGAGGGTCAGAGCAAAGTAAACTGTCCGCACCCAGACCTCTGCCTCAGAGAGAAGCCACAATCTGTTCCTCTCTGAATGGTCCAGAACACACAGACTCCCCCTCTGCAAACCCTGTTGAATACTGCAGCCTTCCACAGGTGGTTCATGCCCCCAGCAGTCCTTCCAGTGGTTAACCCTGGATCATGCTTGTCTCTGTGCCCCTGTGCCACCAATACCATGAGAGATACTGGTCTGGGTGGCAGCTGCGGCTGATCCTGGGACCAGCCACCTTCCCAACAATTATCCCTTAAGTCCCTTTGTTCTATTTGAGTGCTGTTTTCAGTCCCTTCTCATCTCACAGTCACTGGTCTCCAAGCTATCACTATTCCCCAAGCGCAGGGCAATTTTCATTGGGGTATTACTTTCCAATGGCTGGCTTCTTGTGGTTCCCTTCCCTTTCTGCCTGTCCTCTGATATCTGTCCTCACAGTCCCAACTCCTTCCTTTGTACCTCTCCACTGATGATCATCTGGCCCCATAGAGATCCAGAAGTGTATAATCTTATATCTCAGGATGTTTCAGGGTGTTCAGAGTACTCTGGTAGATATCCAGCTCAATTCAGGGGACGGGTTGTTATAGGGTCCCCTACTTCTCCACCATCTTGCCCCTTCCCACTGTCTCTTTAAAATATTTCTGAAATTGCCTGAATACAACTCTGATATAGAATTACTGGCAAAAACAAATGTGAACTCTCCCATTTGTAGTTCTCTATCTGAAAGCAATATCATGGTTGACTTAGTTACCTTTCAAGGGGAAAATAAGAGTTCTTTCCAAATTCATAAAATTTTTCTCATGACCATGAATTTGAGGAATTAAAAAAATAAAATTCTAATCAATTAGTTTGTATTGCTAATTATGAATGGTAGTAGACTGTGCACTATGACTTATGAAGATAACAACTGAGAACAAAAGAGCATATTAAATAGACACATTACTGAAAAATACAGGATATTCAAGGACAAAGATACCATATACAAGCTTCTTTTCATTTATACTCACAGTTATACCTATTTATTTGATTTTAAATTAATATTTTATTATAAAAGTATTACAGTAATTGAAAACTGTGCCTATATAATAAGGTTGCAGACATAATACTTTCTGAAGCCAGAAGTATTGATTTATGATATATATTTAAGTAGTAAGAAAACCTCTAAATTGCAGATAAAGCAGTTCTAACACAATATTCCTTTACCCCAAATTATAGTTGTTTAGTATGACCTTTTTTTCCCCCAACCTTTACTGAGATGTAACTGACATATAGCATTGTATAAGTTTAAAGTATACAACATGATCATTTGAGACACAAATATACAATGAAGTGATTAGTAAAATAAGGTCAGTTAAATTCATCACCTCTCATAAATCCTTTGTGTGTGGTAAGAATATTTGAGATTTAGTCTCCTCGCAAACTCTATTATAATACAGCATTATTAACTATAGTTGCCATACTGTATATTAGATCTCCAGAAATTATTCATCTGATAGCTAAAGGTTTATACTCTTAGACCAACATCTCCCTATTTTCCTCAGCCCTTAGCTCTTGGAAACTACCATACTACTCTTTGTTTCTATGAGTTTAGCTTTTTGAGATTCCACATATAAGTAAGATCATATAGTTTTGTCTTTCTGTCTCACTTATTACACTTAGCATAATGTGCTCAATGTCCATCTATTTTGTTGCAAACAGCAGGAGGTCCTTCCTTTTGATAGCCAAGTGATACTCAATTGTATATATATCCCCATATTCTTTATCCATCCATTCATTCATTCAACATTTATATTGTTTCCATGTCTTGGTTACTATAAATAATGATGCAGTGAACCTGGGGGTGCCAGTATCTCTTTGATATAGTGATTTCATTTCTTTTGGAAATAATCCCATAAGTGAAATGGCTGGATCATATGGTAGATCTAGTTTTCATGTTTTAAGGAATCTCCATACTTTTCCCATATGGCTGTACCAATTTACATTCCCTTCTATAGTACACAAGTATTTTGCTTTTCCTTTATCCTTGCCAACACTTGTTATCTCTTGTATCTTTGATGATAGAGGTGTGAGATGATATCTCCTTATGGTTTTGATTTGTATTTCCCTGATAATTGGTGATGTCAAGCACTTTTTCATCTACCTGTTGACTATTTGTATATCTTATTTGGAAAAATGTTTATTTGGGTCCTTTGCTCTTTTTTTCCCCTCCTTTTTGCTATTGAATTGTATGAGTTCTTTATCTATTTTGGATATTAACCATTTGTCATATATATATGATTTGCAAATAATTTGTGGCATCAATTGTAATGTCTTTCTTTCTTTATAATTTCTTTGGGTCCTTTCTTTTTTTGTTGGATTCCAGTTTACCTCAAGTTTTTTTAAATTTTGTTTATCTTTTCAAAGAAGAAACAACTTTTAGTTTTGCGGAGTTTTTAAAAATTGTCTTTCTTGTCTCTATTTCGTTTATTTTACTTTGATTTCTCCCATTTTTTTCCTCTGCTATTTTTAGCTGAGTTTGCTCTTTTTCTAGTTCTTTGAGTTATGAAGTTAAGTGTTTTGAATTTTTCCTTTCTTTTATTTAATGTAGACATTCATTGCTATAAACTTCCTTTTTAAAATTACTTTTGCTATTCTCATAAATTTTGATATGTTGTGTTCCCATTTTTGTATGTCTCAATATACCTTCTGATTTATTTTGTGATTTCTTCTTTGGCCCATTGATTATTCAGGAGTATGTTGTTTAATTTCTACATATTTGTGAAATTTCTAATTTTTTTCCTGTTCTTGAGCTCTGGTTTCAAGTCATTGTGCTCAGAGAAGATACTTTATATGAAGTCAATTTTCTTAAATCTGTTAAGACTTTCTTTTTGACCCAGCATCTGATTTATCCTGAAAAATATTCCATTTGCACTTATGAAGAATGTGTATTCTGATGCATTTGAATGAAATGTTCTGTATATGTCTATTAGGTCCATTTGGTGTGTAGTGTTAGTCAGGTCTGGTATTTCTGTATTGATTTTCTGTCTGGATGATCTATTCAATTTTAAAAGTGGGGTAATAAATCCCCTTATTATTACTATATTGCTATTTATTTCTCCTTTCAATTTTATTAATTTTTGCCTTAAATAAAGCTGTTATTGGGTCTGCAGTGAGGTCAGTGGTTGGCAGGCTTATTACTAGGGTCTTGGACATACATGGATCCTGTTTGGCCCCTAAGTGGAGGGGACTGCCTCTAGGACCTAGTTCAATAGGTGGTGTTGGGACAAGGATCCACTTCTGGGTCCGCAGCTGGGTCCTTAAATAGCAGCCCTGTTACCAGGTACACAGATCTATGGCTCCTGTCAGATATCTGGGAGGGCTCCTGCCAGGACACTGAATGTGTCCTTGGGTGGAGAGGATTAAATCCAGACATTGGCTGGGAAGGGCTACAACTGAGTTCTAGGGCTACTTCTGGTCCACAGCCAAGGTTGAGGCTTATAGAACTTGCTCTGGAGGTACAGAGAGACTAGTTTTCCACCACTTCCTGGATAGTTAGGACCACTCCATGACCATGGCTGAGAGAGGCTGACGTTGAGTTACAAGATCATTTCAGACTCTGTAGTCAGACTGAGGTTGACAGGCTTACCTCCAGGAGCACGGGTGGGTATGTCTCCTAGTGGGTATCTGAGGAGACTGAACTTCTTGTGGACCGCAACTGGGAGAAACTGAAACTCAGGTCCATTCTAGGGCCTTCTTTTCAATTGCGGTTTGGCCTACCTCTGGGGCTAGCAGGAAGGTTTCTAACGTGAGGCTGGGAGGGGCTGGAGAACAGTATAGGGACATTTCAGGATCATTAGGGGCCTAGGAGAGAGAATCTCCCATCAGTTTCATGCCAGCAGGACTGCTCATAGACTGTAGTGGTTTCATATAACTCAACCATATTTTTTATTTCCACAAAATAACACTTCACTGGCCTAAATATAGCATTAATGAAATGGTATTTAGCTCTGATGGCTGCAGGTTTTACTTGAGAGCCAATGCCAAAATGAGAATGAATTCTCTCTCTCTCCCTCCCTTTGTTTTCCCTACACATTCACCATGCTATACTCTGGTCTATATAGTCCAGTTCAGTTTAAGGAAGGAGCATACATCTTTATTTTTAAGTTAAGTAGAGGGCATATCTAGTTAAGTGGATGAATAAATGAGGTTATAAGTACATGAATGAAATGAAGGTTACACAGCAATAATGGAAATATTGCCGGATATTCTCTTCTGACAGTCAATAAAAGGACTGATCAATGGAACTGTTGAATTGCTCTTTTGGTAAGAGAAAAATTTAACCCTGGTGCTGAGAGCCTGACTGAAGATGTCTTCCTTGAACTCTGCCTTTGATGTTGAGTCTGTGTGATGAAGTTATATTGATTAAATCTAAGATGCTGTGTGTTAATCATGAAAACGGTGGCTTACAGAGAAGATAATATATTATTTTTAGAATAGGAATCAGGTTATTTGGGAGAAAATGGTGGGGAGTAGAAAGAGGATGCTTCAGTTGAACATACCTAAAAGACCAAAACAGTGGTTATAGCTGTATTTCAAATAGGTTTATTTTCTTCTTTTTGTTTTCATATTTAACTTGTTTTCTGTTTTGCTCTTACAATCAGTGAAAAAATCAAATTGAATAAAAATATTTGAATAAAAACTACCTGTAGTTAAGAATAAAAGCCTGATGGTTAACGAGTTCTTTCCTGTAATTAAAACACTCTCTCTTTTAATTTTAACTACAGAAATGACAAAAGACAGGCTTAGGAAGGAAAAAACATATTTGGGGTATTTACCTCAAAAATGATTGAGTACCCCTTCCTCTTTATAGAAATTAAATATAAATGGCTAAAGTATTTCCCATTTAGTTATGACTCGAGGAAATAAGTGTTTAGGGCAATATTTCTTAAACTTGTTCAATGGAACATTAACATCCTGAAAATTTGCTAATAGACATTCCTTAGAACAAGAGTTTTATAATCAAATCAGTTTGGGAAATGAAGCTAAACAAAATCAAGCAGCCTTCTTTTACAGCTAGTTTCTGAGAGCCATTTCATGTAATAATGTGCCTTGTGATTTTCCATGAGGAGATACAATTTGTAATGTTTCCTAAACTTTCACCAAGAATTCCCATTAACACATGGTGTAATACAGTGTGGGGAAAAACATGACGGTAGATTTTGGCTACTGCATTCGAATAAGACATAATGCTTTACAATGGTTAATTTACTCTAATTTTACTTTGACCTTGTTTTGTTCACATTATGAAATGTATTTCTATCCTCAAGCATAAAATTATCTTCTATTGCTTTCTTTTTATTTTGAGAGATTGAACCATTTATCTTTCTTCAGCAGTTGTTATGAATTGAATTCTATAATAAAAGGTATATAGAGCATATTTATTTCTTTGTTAGTTTATTTTTGATGACAAAATTTCCAGGCATACAAAAAGACATAGACAGTGATATAATGAATACTTGTGTAGCAGCCCCAAGAAATAAAACATTACAAAAAATGTTTCCCTAGTCTAGAACGACATACTCTTTATCTACTACCTCTAAGAGGTGGGCATCTTGAACTTGAAAACTTAAAATACAGGTTTATATTTTTACTGTTAATGGTATGATGCTCCATATGTTTACCTGTCCTATAATTTTCCATGTCAGTAATGTGCTTGTGAGTTTTATATTAACTTTTTTCATGGCTACCACGGTAAACCAGCAAACAAAATTATTGGGTGAAGGGCAAACTCAGCTTCCTGGTGTGGAAGTCCTGATTGATTAAGGCTTGATTATTTAATGTACTGTGTTGTTAATTAGCATAAATGTCCCATTTGTTCCTGAGACCATTTATTCTTCAATTTTTGAATGCTATTTTATACAAGCATATGATACATGGGCATATTTTTATCCTATCGTTCAAGCTTCTATAAACTCACACATTTATTTTGTTTGCTGATCTATCAACTAAGAATGATGTTTTCAAATTTTTGTATCTAAGTACATATAATTTCCTCACTTTAACTTAGCTTCACTAATTTCTTCTTGTAATTCTTTCATTTTTCATTTGCCTTATGTCCTTCTAAGTTTGTGTTATTAGGTTGAAATTAATTTTAGGATTATTATATTATGTCTTCCTGGTGAATTTAACTACTTAATTGTTATATTGTGTCCCCCTTTATCTTTAGCATGTTTTTCTTTTTTTAACCTTTGAGTTTATTTTATTTGATAGCTATATAGCTGTCATAATTTTCATTTTTAATGTATTTCTGGGTCTTTATGTTTTAGATTTGTCTCTTTAAACAATAGAGCTAGAATATTTTAACATAATCTAAAAAATATCTATTTTAACAGATAAATTGAATTACTTCATATTTATTGTATGTATGAAGATACTTGCTCTTATTTCTAATAGCTACTTCAAGCTTTCAATTTGTCATGCTTTTTCTTCTTTTTTTTTTTTTAATACACAGTGCCTTCTTTCAGAATGTTTGAGATAGTTTTACATTATATGCTTTCCTCTGCTGATTCAGAAGTTACACCTCAATTCTTTTCTTTAGTGGTCACCCCTAAACATTGAATTTAACATGCATATTTAACAAAATCCAAAGTTAATGAATATCTCTAGGCTGGTTCTAAACAATTCAGTATGCTTTGACATCCATTACTTCCTTCCAATTTACATAGTATTGTTTTCCAGTATTGTAGTTCCATCAGAGCAATCTTGGTTTTTACCAAGATTTTAATTTTACCAATAATTAATAATTATTAATTCTGTTGCTTTATGCAGTTATCATTTGCTTAGATTCGATCACACTTTTATGATTTCCTTTGATCACCATTAACTTCTTTCATTGAGCTTTTCCCTTTTTGATTCACTCTCCTTCCAGAAGTTCCTTTATTGAATCTCTGTTTGTGGTAAATGCTCAGTTTTTGTTTTTCTGAAATGTCATTATTTTACTTCCTTTCCCGGTGAACGTCTGTGTTAGTCCATGATTCTAGATTAACAGATCAGAACAGTTCAAAACTGTGTATCACTATCCCAGGGTCTCTGGCTTCTTTTTGTATTGTTGAAAAGTCTGCTTTAGTGTGTTTGTCCTTCCTACAGCGTGTCTAGATTGTTAGAGACAGTTACCCATCGGGTTCCCGAGTCATATCATGCACAGGAAGCTGCATCTTAATGGCCAATCCTCTATCCATTTACAGACAAATCACTGCTACCTAATCCCTCTGAAATCCTGTAGGTTTATAAGTGATTTAACCCCAAGATCTCTAGAGTGTTGTTAATAACCCTTTCTACCTTCAGCTTCCCCTGTTGCCACCCACAGAACCCTCTTTCATTGACAGTGAGTGAACTGTAAGATCTTTCGATTGAAAAGCTCAGAGCAGGTCACGTGAACAGTAGGCTGGGAGTGAGCATCCCTCTGAAAATGTGACATTCAGGTCACCAAGATACCTTGGGACTTTGTATTTTTATTAAAGTAATTCTGATCAGTGAAATCCAGTGTAAGCTTTAAAATCCTGTATTCCTGAGGCCCATCTCCATGTTGCATGTCCATGAATCCTTCAGAGTCCTACTTGTGTTTGCTTGAAGGGAATTTGGACTCCATGATCCACTAAAATTACACAGTAGAAGGGTTCAGGAAGGCTCTTCAATTACAAAATTAATCCTGGAGTAGAAGAGAATTCCAGATTCTACAGCTCATGTCCTTTTTTTTTTTTTTTTTTTTTTAAATTTCCACTGTATTTTTATTAAAGTAATTCTGATCAGTGAAATCCAGTGTAAGCTTTAAAATCCTGTATTCCTGAGGCCCATCTCCATGTTGCATGTCCATGAATCTTTTTTTTTTTTTTTTTAAATGTGCAGTGTGTATTTTGCAGGTTTAAGACAATTCAGGACAGTAAAACAAACAATGGACTATAGATGTATATATAGATCTCTCTCAGGCACCAAGGTATCTTGGTGACCTGAATGTCACATTTTCAGAGGGATGCTCACTCCCAGCCTACTGTTCACGTGACCTGCTCTGAGCCTGGAAAATAACTCGTCTTTTTTATTAGGGCATGATTCACCAGTTGCATCTAGAGAGGACCAAGTTAGACTAAAATGCCCCTTGAACCCTTTTAATTATTATTTTATTTATTTTATTTTAGTAGGCTCCACACCCAGGGCAGAGCCCAACATGGGGCTTGAACTCACATCACTGAGATCCAGACCTTAAGATCATGATCTGAGCTGAAATCAAGAGTCAGACACTTAGCTGACTGAGCCACCCAGATGCCCTACCCTTGAACACTTTAAAAGAACTGGGTGTGCACCAGGAGATTTGGGACCAGAGAAAGGAACTGACAGGCTTCTCTGTGTGTCATGCATAGAGAACGTAGGCATTTACTTTGAGTCATGTTAGATTCTGCGTAGGTGGAGAAGTGAGTAACCCTGCAATTTGTCATGAATGCTAAACTGGAAGGAAGAGTACATACCTAAATTGATAACACAAGATTATTTTGAACCTGGACTCTTCAAAACTACTCCTGTTGTTTCCAGAACCGTGTGTTTAAACTGTGCATGTGTGGGGGGTGGGGTGGGATGACTTGGGGCATCTTATAACTTCCATCTCCTTTCAGTTTGTCCTTTATGATCTCTAGCTCTCAAGTGACTAAACTGACTTTCCCAAAAAACTCAGGCACCATTCAAGGAATCCATAAAGCTTCCAAGAAACCTATATATTGCCTGAGCTATGGAGGTGCTATTTTTTTACCACAGCAACTACACTTAGGCCCAGGATAACACCACCTCATAGAGATAGAAGCCTCCTCTCCTTGGAAGGGGTTCTAGGCTCCAGAAACAATCTCAAACAAAGTGACAAACTTTATGTCAGTTGGGAGCAGAATACTTTCTCCTGCTGCCATGACCCTCATATAGCTCCCCTCAGGGAAGCGGTAGTTCTGATCCAGCTACTACCTGTCAGTCATGGCATCCTAACAAGACTTTTCCTCAGCATCACCCACCCCTGGCTAACCACAGTCTGTTGAACATCTTGTCCACTCTCTTCACTGGCACAAATGACACCAGCTTTACATTTCTGGGTGGGGCCTTCACCTGTTTCTTGGGGGTACCTCTGCACTGCTTCTTTTTAGCTTGAGCCTTTGTCTTAACTGAGCAATCATTTTCTTCCCATTATCTGGATCAGATTTTGTCATTTGTTCACAGATCTCCTCCTCACCCCCTGGAACATCTGTCTTCTCCACCTGTCCACTCTGACCCTTCAAATTTCCATCAGCTCATTTGTTTAAATTGTTTGCCTTTGTTTATTTGCATATCATATTATTAGGGGAGATGGAATAAGTAATGATTCATTAGTTTCCATAAAAATGTTTTTTGTTTGTTTCTCCATGATGTTTACTATGTGTATTATTGTTATCTGAAATACATAAGTCTTTAAGGTCTTTTTC
This sequence comes from Mellivora capensis, assembly GCA_004024625.1. Taxonomy (NCBI): domain Eukaryota; kingdom Metazoa; phylum Chordata; class Mammalia; order Carnivora; family Mustelidae; genus Mellivora; species Mellivora capensis. The sequence goes on along the minus strand of PISX010002038.1, from coordinate 49,734 downwards.
AGTAGTTTAAAAAAACAACATCATTCTCAGAGTGAAAGACTTCTTTAACACTGAAGTGCATGAAATAATATTGAAAGGTGATCTGTTTGCTCTCCGAGTAGGGCAAACACATGAGAGTTTATCATGGACATCAAGAAAGAGAAGTGGAAGTTAGGCCTAAAGTCAAATCACTGTCAAAGTCAACCAAAGCAGCTGACTGAATGGAGGCATTTTATAGGACCTGTATCAATAAATAAAGTAGATATTGTTGTAGACTTAAGAGATCTGAAATGGAACTCTTTGAAAATTAAAAATATGTCTTGAGATATTTTTTTTCTTTTGTCTTATTTTCCTCTCCCAGGCTAATGAGTACCCAACTGGAATTTTATGGCACACTTACAAAGTAAAAGTGGGACTCCCTGAGTTATGCACAATGTTCTTAACTGCACACAGTCACTACAACCATTGTCACCCACCCTCACATCTTGTCTCTCTATCCAAAAAAGAGAATACCCATGCTGCTAGACGTCGTATCGAATTACAGGGAAGAAGTATGAAGAATATCCAACTCTCCACATCCAAAACTGCAGCACTAAATTTGCACATTGAATGTATTTTTCAGATGAAAAACACTAAATTTCCTTTGATTTTTACAATAGTGTGTGCTGCTTGGAAATTATGGGCTGGCATTTCAAAGTAACATTTTAGAAGAGGAGAAAGGATATTTTAGAAGAATATTTCTTTTGGCATATGCTGTGTCAGAATGGATTTTTTTTTTCCCCTCAAATGGTGAAAATCCCGATAAGGCTGGATTCTATCTTTGAAGGCAGAGGAGACAGGATGGAAAACATTTTGTGACTTAAATACATCTTTCTATATCTTAATTCCCAATTGTTTCTTTTAGAATGGCCTCAGAAAGGCTGATTTTTACTCTACAGAATACTGCCTGAAGGTGAGAAACAGTTTCAGTAAGAGAAGCAGACAGTAAACAAAGCTAAGATACCAAAGTGAATGTCATTAATCCTGCATAGAACATGGTATGGATAAACTGATTGGTTCCACTTCATTAAGTTATGTTGAAATAGAAGTTTGTGGGACTCTACTGTACATAGAGGTTAAAGTGGTATGTGTTTTTATCAAAATGAATTCTAATTGTTCAGAGGTATGAAGATGAATAATGGCAGTATGGTACCTTGGGTAGAAGAGCATGAACTTTGTGGTCAAACTGAAACTGGCTTCAAATCCCAAGTGAGGGCAAGTTACTTAATCTCAGTTTTATATCTCACTTTTGTCTATGTCACAGGGTAATTGCTTATTATATGAAGGGTAAGAAGTATATAAATTGTCATCAAAAGTAAGTAAAATGAAAGAACTCAGAACAATTCCTGACATGCTTATATTAAGCTCTTAGTAGATGCTACTTATAATTTCCCATTTATTATTATGGTAAGAGAAAAGGTTGTCATATAAGAAGCAGCCAAATACTGATTTTAAACTTTTTCAAAAAAATTTTAAATATTTATTTGAGAGAGAGAGAGAGAGAAACAGAAGAAGAATCAGACTCCCTGCCGAGCAGGGATGCTAATGTGGAGATCGATCCCAGGACTCCGAACCCAGATCATGACCTGAGCCAAAGTCAGGCTCTTAACCCTCTAAGCCACCCAGGCCCTCTAAACCTTCCCAAATTTTTATAGTAAATTACAGCAGCCCCTCTTATCTGCAGGGGTTATTTTCCAAGACCCCTAATGAATGCTTGAAACCACATATAGTACCAAACCCTATATATACACTATAGTTTTTCCTATATATACATACCTATGATCAGTTTAATTTATAAATTAGACACAGTCAGCAATTAACAGCAGTAATAAAATAGAACAATGATACTAATAGAGTGTAATAAAAGTTATGTGAATGTGGCCTCTTTTGTTTTGTACTTAACTCTTCTTCCTGTGGTGCTCTGAGAGAATAAAATGCCTATGTGATGAGATGAAGTGAGATGAACGACATAAGCATTGTGACATTATATTGGGCCACGATTGCCCTTCTGATGATATGTGATCATGTTGCTTCTGGATCTTGGTTGACAGTGAGTAACAGAAACCACAGAAAGAAAAACTGTGGATAGGGAAGACTACTGTAATACTATTAATAACTTTATAGATGAAAGTTACCATAAACCTTGAGGAACTATGGCAAAAAAATGTTAAGCACATTATTATATCGTTTCAACTCTACTTTATCCACTTCCCTGATTATTCATAAGCTTAGAACACTTCTTCCAAAAGCAAGTACTTGTCAGTCCTCTTAATGGCCTCCAAGGAGAGAGATGTCAAGAAATTCATTTGAAGCCTATCTTGGTGTTTAAGCCTGCTAAGGCTGTGTCTCTACAATCTAACATTCAGTGGAAGCAATAAATGGTGATCATATCATCAAGAAATCAGATTCACCCTTCAAAACATTTGAGTTACCCATTCCTTTCATATTTCTATGTGAAGAGATTTATACTCAGAATGGGTGTGTGTGTGTGTGTGTGTTTGTGTGTGTGTGCATGCATGTACATTAAGAATGCCCAATTCTGGGTCTTCCTCATGGTGTAGCCATGTGTTTGGAGAACTGTACTAGCTTTACCATTTAGTCAAACAATTTTAATTACATTTTATCTATGTGCTGCCACATTAAACAAATCCAGTACTTTTCTTTACTTGATTGCATATACATATAGAAAGACTTACCTGAAAGACATATCTTCAATTGGATAAAAATTTCTTCTATTCTAGATTTTCAGTTCTCCCTACATTGGACAGGACTATTGATTACAAGTATGAGAAAGGAACTTCAATAAGATTAAGAGTGGAGGAAATTTATTATAAGAAAGTATAGGAGAGAGAGCTTTCATGAAAACAAAGAAAAAAGTACTAAAGTTTCAAAAAGAAGGATTGCAATCAGGAATTAGATAACTTTTAGAAATGTTGTAGCCTACCTCTGTATATTTGTTGTATTATTCTACCCTTAAAGGTTGACTATTTCTTTTTAAGATTTTACTTATTTATTTGAGAGACGGAGAGGGGGAGGGGCAGAGGGAGAGGGACAAGCAGACTCCCCACTGAGAGTGGAACTGGAGGAGGGACTGGATCCCAGGACTCTGAGATCATGAACTGAGCTGAAGTCATGTTAAACCCACTGAGCCACCCAGGCATCCCAGGTTGACTATTTTCTTTTTATGGCCTACATGGTTTGTGGAAAAGGGCTGGCTTATATTTGCTTATTCATGCTTAAAAGATAAAAAGAAAAGATCAGTTTACTTGAACCAGAATTCTTAACCTTTTACATTCTAGATTTTCAGGGGAAAGAAACTCAGGGGAAAGAATCTTGGGTCAAGTATACAATAAGAGTTCAATAAAGTGTGGACATAGAGTGAAGATTATGAATTTTAAACATGTTTCCTTAGTTGTTTCCCTTGTATATTTTTGAGGAGGTAAATTACAGGGTCATAATGAGCTAGGCTGATACTGTAAAGGAAGTCTACTACTCTCTTATTCCAGTGTCTGATCTGTGTCTCAGAATATTTTAGGAGGTGTAATATTTATCTTACCTCTACTTTGACCCTCCTCTCCCCCCATGTTTTCTTTGCTATATTTGTGGCAATCTTTCTTCATATTGTTTCTATTGAAAAATCTTGTTTTTAATGTGACTACTTCCAAAATTAACTGTAATTACATTGGATCATACTTCTGCATTCTATTGGTAGTATACTTATCCTGAATATGCTGCTATTCATAATTTTGCTAAGATCTTATTCATTCTAATATCTGTGACATTCATAAATACTATCCTTGATTCAGCTTTTAGAATATTACTAAATATGTTGTCCTGAATAGATATACATATAGTCAGCTGTAAGTCACTAGCTTGTCCCATTTAAATTTATCAAACAAAAGCCAAGATATAACAGATAGTGTGTATGTACATGTGTGTGTGCACCTGCATCTGTGGGTTTGGTAGTAGGTAATGTTGCGTAGTGGTCTGTAGGAGCTGTCAAACATGGGAGAAATGTAGACTTGTTCCTGACAGAAATAGAGGGAAATAGAACTATACCCACATCTTTTAGTATCTTAAGGAACCTGAAAAGGTTTTAAAACACGGACGAATCAACTGAAATGAGCATAATTGTCTATTGCAATGTCTATTTGAGCATAGTTTCACAAGTTTGAGGTTTTCATGCCTAGACTTCTATTAATTTGCTTGGCACACTATTTTCCTAGACTATAAAAAGGTTCCTACTGTCTACTTCAATCAGCTCTCTATTTAACAGAGTTGGCAGTCAACACGCAGTTGAGCTAGTGAGACTCCCCAGAGGACTCTTAAGGACATCTGTTGCTAATCTCCATTCCTCAATTTTCTGAAGATTCACTCCCTTTCCCCACGTCTCTCACTCTTAGCAAATAATGTTACTTACAGCTTTCCTGAGAAATGAAGCTCATCTGACATGGATTGCCTCATCTTTAGTCTATGTTCTTGCTCTTATCACTTCCGACATCTGATGAGACATTACTCTAAATAATCTGTTCTTCAATCTTTTTTTCCTGTTGTCTAATAATATGAACAAACTCCTATTTTCTTTCTTTCTTTCTTTATATATTTTTTGAGAGAGTGAGAGAGAGAGTGGGGAGGACACAGGGAGAGGGAGAGAGAGAATCTTAAGAAGGCTCCATGCCCAGTGTGGAGCCTGATGTGGGGCTTGATGCAGAACTCAATCTTATGACTCTGAGATCATGACCTGAGCAAAAATCAAGAGCTGGGTGCTTAACCCAATGGGTGGTACAAAGGGGTGCCACCCAGGCACCCCTAAACTTCTCTCTCTAAAAGACATTCTTATCTGATTCCTTAAGTTCCTGCTCTTTTTTCCTCCCTTCTCCACCAGACATCTTAACATAACTATCTACTTACTGTCCCCATTTCCTGACTACCCACATTTTACTTACTTATTTTTTTTTCAGTAGGTTCTATACCCAACGTGGGGTCTGAATTCATAACGGTGAGATCAAGAGTTTGCATGCCCTACTGACTGAGCCAGCAAGGCATGCCCTCACTGTCCACATTTTAATCAAACCCCTAGAATCCAGTTTCTACACATCCTACGCTTAATTTGTTTTTACCAAGTGAATAACTGCTATCAAAATTTTCTAATGCTTATGACATAGGTAAGATGCATCTCAATTTTATAAGAATATTGTTTTGAGGAAAAAATAACTAGTTTCCATCAAGGTTATTTAAAAATGTGTTTAGAATAAAATTATTATTTTATCAATTTAATTACAAGACACTGTAAAAATAAAATCCAAAAAGAAATAAAAATTTCTGCCTAGATTGTGATAGTCTATTATAGAAAAGAGTTAAAGATAAAAATATAACTAAAAACAAATATAATGGAAGAAATGAATATTGGTACTTAACAAGGTTATAATACCTACATCAAAAGAGACCTGGAAGGATTAAAATTTTCCCAATATGTTCCCTGCATGCCCTCGGTACCCACAGCTGTTTCTCTCAAACCCCTCTTGAACTTGACCACTTAACTCACCCTTCCAATAAAAATAGGTAAAAATACAATATTATATTAGGTGGTATAGATCTTAAATAGAGGTTGGTGCAGTGTGTTGTTTTTTAAAACCATTTTATTGAGATTTGATTGACATACAAAAAGACATGCCTGTTTAATGTAAAAAACTTAGTGAGATTGGAGATGAGCACATGCCTGCAAAACCATCACTACAGTCTATTATCTTATTCATCACCTTTAAAAGTTTCCTCCCATCCTCTTTATTTAAATATTATGAACTGTTAGCAAAAAATCTATCTAGCAAATTTTTAAGTGTATAACACAGTATAGTTGCATAGTAGATCTCTAGGACTATTTATGTTGCATAACTAAAATTTTGTACTCTAATATCTCCTCCATCCCATTTTCCCCTAGCCCCTGGCAACCACCATTCTAATTTGCTTCTGCATGACTAGTTTAGATTCTTCCTATAGGTGGTAACATTCAACATTTGTCCTTCTGTGTCAGGCTTATTGCACTTACCCTAAAGTCCTTCAGCTTCATTCATGTGTCACAAATGACAGAATTTCCCATTTTTTTTAAAGACTGAATAATATTCCATTGCATGTCAGTACCACAACTTATTTATCCATCCATCCACTGACGGACATTTACGTTGCTTTCATGTTGTGGTTGTTATGAACACTGCTGCAGTAAACATGGGACTGTAGCTGTCTGCTCAACATCCTGGTTTCAGCTCCTTTGGAGCTGACACTCAGACCTGGAGTTGCTGGATTACATAGTAGTTCTATTTTTAATTTTGGGGGGGAACTCCATACGGTTTTTCATAGTAGTTGCATGAATTTATGTTCTTGGTAGGAGTCTACAGGGATTTCTTTTTCTCCATGTCCTCGCCAATACTTATTACCTTTTGTGGGGTTTTTTGTTTTGTTTTTTGATAATAACCATCCTAACAGGTGTGAGTTGATATCTTACTGTGGTTTTAATTTGTGAGGATGATTAGTGATATTGAGTACCTTTTCATATACCTGTCAGCCATTTATTTGTCTTTGGAGAGATGTCTATTCATTTCCTTTGATCACTTTATATTAGGATGATGATGATAATTACTCTTGACTTGTACAAGTTTCTTATATATCTTGGATGTTAACTCTTTTTTAAAATATTTATTTATTTATTTTAGAGAGAACAACTAGGGGGAGGGGCAGAAGGAAAGAATCCTCAGGCAAACTCCCTGAGGAGTGTGGAGCCTGACACCTGAGATCATGACTTGAGCCAAAATCAAGAGTTGGCTCTTTACTGACTGAGCCACTCAGATGCCCCTTGGATATTAACATTTTATCAGATATATGGCTTGCAAATATTTTCTCCCATTCCATAGGTTCCTTTTTCATTTTGTTGATTGTTTCTTTTGCTGTGCAGAAGATTTTTCTTTTGATATAGTTTCATTTGTCTATTTTTGCTTTGTTGCCTGTGGTTCTGGTCTTATCCAAGAAGTCACTGCCTAAACCAATGCCCAGAAGATTTACTCTTAAGTTTTTTTCTAGGAGTTTTATGGTTTTCTTTTATTTTACTCTACCACTAGGCCTGGGGTCCCTTCTTGAGAGTATGAAGTATCTGTAATATTTCCTTACAAGAAGGTAGTGGAAGTAGAATGTAACTTATTTATTCTTAATTTTTAAGGACTATGTGATATTTGATACATACAAAAATATATGTTAAAAGGAGATTAACTATTTACATGTAGGGAGAATAAGACATGTTGGACCATTTGATTCCAACCTCACACATGTTACTTCATGGAGATTCCTGATGTGCACATACACATCTGGGTTCTATGAATCAGACACATTAAAAAATAGATTTCGGTAAGTCAGACTGAGAAAGTCAAATACTGTATGGTTTAACTGATATATGGAATCTAAAAAACAAAACAAAGGAATAAACAAAGAACAAAATCAGACTTACAAATATTGAGAACAAACTAATGGTTGCCAGAAGGAGGGGGGATAGTGTGATGGGTGAAATGGGTGAAGGGGAGTGAGATACAGGCTTTCAGGTATGGAATGAATAAGTTATGGAAAAAAAGGTACAATATAGAGAATATAGTCAGTGATATTGTAATAGCGAATGTTGACAGATGGTAGCTATACTTGTGGTGAGTATAGCATAACACATAGAGATGTTGAATCACTATGTTGTGTACCTCAAACTAAGGTAACATTGTGTCAATGATACTCAAATAAAAAAATAAAAATAACTAAATAATAAAATAAATTTAATGAATCTTGGCTACTTTTGACCCTGTGAACTTACAAAGCAGGACAAATGGTTAGAAATTTTATGTACTACTGAATTCACTTAATTTTTGAATACAACAGCTCTAGCTATTAAACTATATGTGCAACTCATGATTTTTCTTGGCATACACAGACTACTTTGAATTCCTATTTCAAAAGTGTTCTGAAAAATACTAAGTGACCTCATGGGCCAGTGGCATGAAATATGTATTAGAATAGGTGTTTGCCTGGACTTGTTTTTAATAAAATCTCAGGAGATGTCCCTTACATCTCAGAAAAACTCAGACAAATATTTTGGTTTGTGGTGTAATGATAAAATGAAACACTGTCCCCTGTATGCAATAGGGAGCAATAATACATTGGTGATAAAGTAGAGTTTCTCTTCCTTTATAAATATGTTTTTAATTTAACTTCTTTGTTGATTTTCATCACACTTCTGTGTAATTTATTGGGGATTTCTCTCTAAGCCTATTTTCATACAATTAGAGCTTTACAAGAAAAGTAATTCCAATGTAAACAACTTTAACATGAGTTTGCATTCTGTAACATTTGTAACCTGTTTGTACTGTTACATTAGCAACATTTTTCTTTTGTTGCAGAGTTACTCAGATACAATTCAATAGTATAAATATTTTATCCAGATAACTGGAAATGTCTATATTAGTAATGTTATCCATCTCACACTCTGGAATAATATATTGGTAATGTTTTTATTCCACTTTTAACGTTGGTTGTCGATCAGGTGGGGCAATGAGAATCTTTGAGCAACTCCTATAGCCCTATAAGCTAAAGAAGACACGAGAAAGGGGGGAAAAAAAACCATAAAATTTCTGGCTTCCCTTTTTCCTCCTCTAACACTTTTGAACACCCAGTTCCAGTTATTATCTATTTGAGAGAAGACCAATCAAGAGTCAACTTCCTAATTTTTAGGGTGAGAATAAGGAGGACCTGAATATTATTAGAAAGTTTACCCATCTTCCAACTAATCATTTTGCTCCGTTTGTTTTAGATAGTCTGTGTATATTGTAGATATTAAGGAAGTAAATGTTGATTTCATTTTGAGAGAGTTGAATCTATTTATTATATTCTTCATTTATTCTTAAAATCGTATGAAAAAATAATTAGAAATTTCCTTTCTTCTGCTTCCCAAAGCAGCTTTATCTTGTAAGCCTTGAGACAGCTCTTGAAGTTCACCACTTTTGCTTCCTTATCATTTGTGTCCAATTGAGATAAAAAACTAACAGTGATAAACTGTTTGTTGCTTAGTTAAATTTAGAGACAATCTAACCATTCATGGTTTATTGATAATTTCAAAATGAGTTATCTCTTCAACCCACTGGTATTGTTCATTTTAAAAATCACGTAACATTAGGGTGAAATTCAAACACTGAATGCCACGAATAATGTATTTTAGGCTTTGCCTCCAAGTTTAAAAACTATGTGCTTCTCTTGGGTCTGCTGGGAATAATTATTTCATGTGAATCTTCATATGTCAGACAATACATGGAACAGCTTATTTTTTTGGCATAGAACTTCACAAAGTTTTTGTTTCTCCAACAGGAAGGAAAGAGGTTGTTAAAATTTTCATAATAAATTGCTTCAATTTAATTGATTAATATTGTTTACAACTTAACTTCTATCCTTGTTATATTAATCATAAAGCTCTTATTAAACTCCACAAAGGAACAGTATAAATTTTAATATTTTATGAAACATGAACTTAATAAACAAGATTTCAGCTTTTCTGCAGTCAAATAATCATTTTCTTAATGTAACTAAATAACAAGCACTTCTACAGATCATAAGGAGAAAAATAAATTATAGAGTCATCCCAGATTTAAATTTTCCAAGTGACTTTCCCAAAATATTTCCCACAGAAGGATCTTTATTTCACATCCTGGTCTCAGGTCAACCCAACACAGCTTGCTTTTAAATAAAGACAAAGAATTCTTGGAAATCTGGAGAATTGTTATTAAGATAAATATACTGTTGATGTAGAGGAAACAGTAAACAACTTTCTGTAATTATATAAAGAATGAATGCTGCTTTGGACTTTAACAGGATATACAAATTGGTTTGGCTTTTGAAAAGTATATAAATAAAGGGAGGCTGTTGAGTGAAAATGGTCACGTTGACTGTGCAGGCAGCTCTAACCCAAGGGGAAATTAAATAGGGCACATGTACAAAGGCTTATATTTTATGTAAGAGGAAGGAGAAAATTCCTTCCTTTTCAGCACCTTAAACATGTTTGGCCTGGGGCAAAGCAAGAGGATTATACACTTGGTCTTTTCCCCCATAAGCAGAGGTTTTGCTATTTCACCTCTATAGCAGTGTTATACGCTACGTCTTTACAGTTTTAGAAATGGAAAGGAAAGATTTCTGATGTACCCCTGCAAGCAGGAGAATTGGTTTTTTTGCCAGAAGTATAGTGCATTATCCATCTGGTGTGAAGGTTAGAGAAACCGAAAGGGTCACTTCTTAGTGCAAAGGGAGGCAAGTGCTTCTAAGTCTGTACAAATAAGCTCTGTTTTCCACATTGATAGAGATGATCAGTAACTCATAAATCTTCAGAAAATATTTCAACCAGAAATGAATGTTTTGTCTTTTTCTATTTTGTAACTTTAGCTGAATATTCTCAGAATGGCCCACGTTATTAACTCTCTGTTCATCAAGGCATTATTTTTATGAAGCTTTCTGCTAATAGAAATCTCATTTTGTTTTTCCATTCAACCAGGTGAAAGGGCATCCTAGCTATCAGCAAGCAACTACTGGGTATCTGTTCCACCCCAGATGAAGTCCAGGTATGATTCCTAAACAGTACAATGTTACTGTATAAGGGAGACAATATCAAAGATCCCAAAGGCATTGGCAAACACGTAAGATAGTGTATAAAATTATGCAAATTCTATCTATTTTTAAGTATTGTGTTGTGTGTATGACCATATGTTACAAAACCAAAAATCAGTATCATTGTTCCAATAAATTATATTTGTTTCATTACTGGGTGTAAGAAACTGTCGGGAAAGTAGTTTAAGTGCATCAGGATGTTTTAAGAGCTTTTAGGGAGAGCAAACATTTGAAATTAGATTTGTCCCGCAAAATCTGAGATATAAATGTATTCTGGAAATTCAAATAGAACAAAGAATGATGAGAACTGGAACCTTACTACTCAGGACTTTATATTCATGGGCTAACATAAAAGATTTTTTTTCACTTGTCCCTGTGTTAGTGAAAAATTTATTATGGATCACATTTGAGAAAATGGTGTCGGAAGCAATATAAAATGACTTTATAGACACAATGAGCTGGATTTCTTCAGGGAAGTAGATTTTGGTGAACAGGGAGGATTAGAAAACATTTTAGGTCAGGGGAATGAAATGTTTGAAGAAATAGAATCTAGCACAGTTGTAGAACTGTGATGTAGGTCGAACCATTGAATTAAAAAGTACATGTTGTTGATTAGAGGACATGAGGAATCGGCAGCAAAATGAAACCAGGATTATAGAAGGCTTGAAAACCAGACAGAGTCTGGGTGTGATGGATTATCTGGATTATTTATACACTCCGATTGCAGTAAGACCTTGAGTCAATTATAAGATGATTATGATGACTGTGTTTCTTTAAAAGTTTATACTGGTAGATGAACATATTTCATGGTGCCTATACTTTGATACTGTTGTAAAATTTGAGTTCCCTCTTTTCCCAAATCATTTTAAAAATGTAGAATAACTTCCCCTTCTTCTCTTCCTTGTCCTCCTCCTTCTCTTTCACCTAGTCTGTTTCTCTCTCTCAATCTTTCTCTCCACATACACATATACACACTACATGCATACACACACACACATACACACACACACACATTGTAATCAAATGACTGAATATACAGAAATCAATTGATTACTTTTGCATTGTTCCTTTTATTTTCCCTGTGATACTGTGGTTTCCCCCTAGTTCTTATGCCCTAAAAATATTTTTGAATAATAAAACAAAAACAAATCCCACCCTAACTTATTGGAAGGAAAAAATCCCACCCTAATTTATTGGAAGGAAAAAATCCCACCCTAATTTATTGGAAGGAAAAATCTTATATGTATTAAGCAAAAACTACTTGATAATCACTATTTTGGATGTTAACATGCACACATCATTAATGTTGTAAGAAACCACAGTACAGGGTAATTTCCATGTAACACATGAGAATATTGAAAATCAGAGAGGTCAATCAACTTGCCCAAGAGCATACAACAGGCTAATCTGAGAGGCTGGATTTGAACCCAGGTTTTCTGGCTCTAAAACTACCATTCACACCTCTGTATAACACTTCACTCAAAGTATTGCCACTGTAGAGTTAGTGATCTAGAAGATTAAAATTAAATTAATTTTTCAATACCGCATTTGTTTGACATAATTTAGTGAAATGTGTGTTTCTGTTTTAACCCACTGAGCCACCCAGGTGCCCGTGTGTTTCTGTTTTAATTTCAATTATGGACCATATGACAGTCACTTTCACTTGCTTTAATGGGGGAGAAAACCCCACAACAACTTATTAGAGTCTTATTTGTTCATAAGAAGCTATAAGATAAGTTAGGAATCATGGATCTCATGAGAACTGTTTGTAGTCAACAGAGAAAATTAACTACAGGCAGTTTTGCTGATAAGAAAAAGTGAAAACACTGATTCTGGCAGAAAAAAAAATTAGCAAAATGGAATTAGCTTTTTTTTTTTTCTTTATAACTCTCTGCTATCTACATTCTTATTGCTAATTCTATTCTGTTATCAGAATAATGGGAGGTACTAATGGAAAATCACAATCTAATCACATGCTAATCTTATAACCTGGTCCCTGATCTGTGACTTTTCTGAATCATAAATGCTTCCCTCATCTACTTTGTCCCTGTCTATGTATCGGCTACTTCTAGCTACCTGAGAGTTTATCAAGGAAACGAAAAAAAACCCAAAGCTTTTCATAGCTTTTTGGTTCTGTGCAGTAGTTCTCATTCTTGCCGGATTCACCTGACCCAGTTACTTCCACTGCTTTTGTTGAAGAAAATATATCACAGAGTATTTGTTCAGTCCTTGCTGTATGGGAGGCCCAGCTTGAAGCCCATTATAGGTGATGGCTTACTTATTCCTATACTTCACCCTATGAAGCCACTTCTCTTGCAGACATAGACCCTGAAGCAGAAACTGGCTATGGAGAAGGGATTTGAACCCAGGTACTCTGACTGTAGGGGCCAAACAGTTAAACCCAACATTGTAGCACTCAATGCCAACAAGAAATTTAAGCCTCATTTTCATTCTTGTTAACAAGTAGATAATATTTCCTAACTTTCTAAATTGTCAAGATTAAATTAGATAATGTGTTACGATGATTACCATAGTACTTGACACAAAGCGTATTCTCAGTAACTAGTAGTTGCTATTAATTATATTTTATTTAATGAAACATTAAGCTTAGTTATATATAAAACATAACAAATATGAATTATATATTATTTTCTTCATTATCTTCATTTTCATCCTGACATGCCTGTCTCCTCTTATAGGTATAGCAGGATTCATTCTTATTTTTGATTCAAGATGAACAGCATCCATAACTTAGCAGCTAGTTAACATATTAACTAAAAATATTAATATTCACATTAATATTAAATAAAATATTAACATGTTAAACCATTTAGAAATGTACAAATTGCTTAACTAAATTCATGTGTTTGGAAAGTTATTTTGAAATTAACTTTATACTTTCCATGTTATAGTTAAACCCTTGTAGAATGGAAGTATTTAAAGCCCCTTAATATTCCTTTAAATGAGATATACCATGTGTTTTATAATGAGGGATGAAGAAAGGTAAATTCGGACCATTAACTAAGAAATGCTAGAAAATTGATAAATATATAAAAATGTTTCTGTTGACATTTTCTATAATAGATCTGCCTCAAAGTGAAACCTTCAGAAACTCGTAGATAAAGCCTACATATTTATTTCACAGTGGTTGCAAACAAAGATCTGTTTTGTCCAATTATAATGTAAACAACACTAATATGTTTTCTGGGAGTGTCATCATTTAGGGAAGGTACTGTCAAATGTTAGACTACATTTAAAAATGACTCTGGTGCACTGGTAGCTTAACATTTAATATATATAAATACAAATGTCATATAATTGCAGTATCATAACTATTGTATAATAGCATGTATTACTGACAATTGTTTAAAGAAGTGACAGCTTTGTCAACTTATAGGTGTAGAGTGAAATCAATGAGGAAGGTCTGGAGCCTTGGAAGAACATTGGGATGTGACAAAACACTGAAACTACTAAGTAAATTCAGAGGCACTTGATTATCTTTCTTCTTTTCTCTTTGTTTTTAATTGTTTTTTCTCATTCATGGTCTAATTCAAGTGAGGAATTTCCCTTTAGTTCATCCTCCTCTTCCTTCCCATCATGCATGCATTGTCTGTCTGCCTTTCCTTCTTTCTTCCTTCCTTCCTTCCTTTCTTTTTTTAATGATTTTATGCATTTATTTGACAGAGAAAGACACAGCAAGAGAGGAAAAACAAGCAGGGAAGTAGGAAGGGAGAAGCTGTCTTCCTGCTGAGCAGGGATCCCAATGCAATGTGGGCTTGATTCCAGGACCCTGGGATCATGACCTGAATGGAGGCAGATACTTAATGACTGAGCCACCCAGGTGCCCCATTCATGGATTTTCTTAATTCTCTTGCTCTTTCCACTGTTCCTATAGTGGAAATGGCATTTACTCTTCTGCAGATATTTATTATGTGCCCACTAAGTCAGTGGACTTTGGAATGAGACATTTATGGTTTGACCACATAGTAGCCGTATGATTTTTCTTTTCTTTTTTTTAAATTTTTTTTTAATTTATTTATTTGAGAGAGAGACAGTGAGAGAGAACATGAGAGGGGAGAAGGTCAGAGGGAGAAGCGGACTCCCCTTGGAGCTGGGAACCCAATGTGGGACTCGATCCTGGGACTCCGGGATCATGACCTGAGCCAAAGGCAGTTGCCCAACCAACTGAGCTACTCAGGTGCCCCTCTTTTCTTTTCTAATGATTATCTAATTATCAAACCCCCGAGTTGGTTGTATGAAATAAATCTTGCCACATGTGAAGAAAGGCCACTCAAAATAAATCTCATAAATAGGCAGGAAATACACAAATAAACAAACAGAAATGTAAGAATGCATTCTATAAACAGTACAAAACAATACAAATGTTTGCAGGAAGAGAAGTAGAGAGGTATTTATCCATTTTTCAGGAATATGTGATGTTTCTTACCTCAAACCATTGTTGACAGTCTAGGTCAAAGTTGCACTAAGTAAGAAAGTGAGTATTCTAAGAAATAAAGTTAAGGAAAAATTTTCTATGGGAAGTTAGGATACTTCTAGGATTTAGATACTTCTAGGATTTAGGATACTTCTAGGATTTACTAAATCCTGTAAGTCGGGATTTAGGAAGGGAGACATTATGGAACATTAGAAAACATAGCATTGAAGTCAGAATAACTATTTCCTGTGTTTCCATTTCTAAATCCCATGGTTCCTCTTGATTTGATTCAATGAATCCAATTCATATAAATGGGCATTAGTGGGAAAGGTAGACTCCCACTGGTTTATGATGGAGACAGAAGGAGAAGGGTGGCTTTGTTTGTAAAGTGCATGAATATATCCAGGAATAGAAGTACTCAACAAATCCAAGAAATGCATAGTGATCTTGATTACTTTACATTGTGAAGTAATATTCAGTGTCCACTTGAAAATGAACTTCACAGATACCTCTTCTGAAAAAACAATTATTACAAAAAAGCCTGACTCTCTTCCCTCCTTTACCCTTTTGCTCTCTCTCCCTTCCTCTCAAATACTTTGGCACGAACACAGACATGTGCAACAATCACCAGTTTTACAAAGGCTATTTGAACAATGCTAGTACTTTGAACAAAATAGCATGGCATGTACTCATCTTTTTAAAAGCAAACTTTAAAGAACTTACTGAAACCCAGGAAAACACAATGACTCAATTTCACAGCTAATGAACACGTGTTTATAGTTAGTCACATATTTTAATGTGAATCCCTCTATTTGCCTGAAGGTGACAGAACCTGTCAAGAAGGGCCTACTAGTAGGGCACCTGGGTGGCTCAGTGGGTTAAAGCCTCTGCCTTCCAGCTCAGGTCATGATCTCAGGGTCCTGGGATTGAGCCCAGTATCAGGTTCTCTGCTCAGCGGGGAGCCTGCTTCCCTTCCTCTCTCTCTGCCTGCCTCTCTGCCTACTTGTGATCTCTGTCTATCCAATAAATAAATAAATAAAATCTTAAAAAAGTAGGGCCTACTAATAAATCCTTGATACCCTGAAGAAATCCTGCATTTCTATTTTGCCTTTTTTGTTTTGGTTCTGTGTTCAGACTGATCAGGAGTATATGATTGATTGTATTATAATGATTATGTAAACCTCTGCATCTATACCTTGACTCAAAGTGAAAAAAAAATAGGCTGAATGGAAAACTAAACAGGTGATGGGGATTAAGGAGTGCTCTTCTCGTGATGAGCATCAGGTGATGTATAGAATGTTGAATTACTATACTGTACACCTGAAACCAGTATTACACTCTATTAAACTAACTGGAATTTAAATAAAAACTAAAAAAAAAAAGAGAAAAAAGGAATATGTGATTCATACATCCTTAGCATGCTCTTTATACCAATAAGGACAACACCTTTGCATATGTAGAGAAAATATATTCTTTAAGAAAACATCTAGGGTAGATACTACAAAAATAGTCTTAGGAACAGTGAAGGAGATTATAACTTGGCAACATACCTTTGGTTTTTACAGCTTCTAGTGCAAGGACTGTTTTTTTTGTATAATTTAGGCTTTCCAAAGAATGAAATATAAGAATTCTCGATGATCCTTAGAGAAAAACACCACAGATCAGATGGCTTAATCTGAACATGAAAGACACTGCCTTTAGAGAGATAAGAACTGCTCTTATTTAGAAAGATCTAGAAATATCAAGAAAAAGGAGTAGAAACAAATTACCATAATACTAGCAAGTCTACATGAAGTGAGGAAGATGAGATATTGGGTCCGTGGTATTGGTTGAAGCTTGTGGCATGAATCCTGGCAATAGTCTTAGTTGATGTATATGATTAAGTAAAGGCATGAATTATGTTCAAAGATAAATATACTGGGAGAAAATGACATTTGTAATATACATACCAAAGTATTAATATGCATAATATAAAGAGCTTTGCAGACAAAATAGTAGATTAGGAGACAAACTCTGGAGCCGCCTCTAACTCCTGCTGAAATTTGAGTCCTAGTTTGGTTACTTACCAGCTGTGTGACCTTGGAAAAGTATTTCAACCTCTCTGGACCCAGTCAGTGTTCCCAGTCATAACAATATATTCATATATGAATAGCTTGCAAATATTCAAATAATTTATTCAAATAGAGTTTTGAAACTTTTTTATTTATCTTTTTTTGAGAGAGAGCATGTGAGGGCAGAGGGGCAGAGGGAGAGAATTTTTTTTTCCCTTGGGGGGAGGGGTGAAGGGAGAGGGAGAGAAAGAATTTTAAGCAGGCTCAGTGTGAAACCTAAGTGGGGCTCAGTCTCATGACCTTGAGGTCAAGACCTGAGTGAAACCAAGAGCTGGAGGCTTAACTGACTGAGCCACCCAGGTGCCCTGAAACTTATTATGTATAAAACCCAAATTTCTCTAGAATAAAGTTGGTGGTGGCAGATGACTTAGTTATAGTTCATTAAGATGGTTAGGACTTAAGATCATATGAAATATTATAGAATTAACCTTCAGGGAAAGAGATTTACCTCCTACCAGTTTCCTTTTATTTAAAACAAACAAAACACCACCCAAACAACAGTTGTCCATCTATTTCTCTTTTTTTTAATTTTTTAAAAATTTATTTATTTGTCAGAGAGAGAGGGAGAGACAGAGAGCGAGCACAGGCAGACAGAGTGGCAGGCAGAGGCAGAAGGAGAAGCAGGCTCCCTGCCGAGCAAGGAGCCCGATGTGGGACTCGATCCCAGGACGCTGGGATCATGACCTGAGCCGAAGGCAGCCGCTTAACCAACTGAGCCACCCAGGCATCCCCATATGTTTCACTTGGAATGACAAAGTCAATATTTGGTAATTTGTGATATATGTAATAGGTTCTACTTCTTTTGATTATTCAAAAATTAGTTTAGGGGCATGAGGTGCCTGAGTGGCTCAGTTGGTTAAGCACCCAACTCGATCTTGATAAAGGTCATGATCTCAGGGTCTTGGGATTGATCCCTGAATAGGGATCCACATGGAGTCTACTTGAGATTCTCTCTCTCACTGTCTCCCTCTGCCCCTTTCCCTGTGCTTTCTCTTTCTCAAAAAAATAAATAAATTTTTTAAAAAAGTTAATTTATTTCCTGGAGTCCAGAGTCTCTCATGGTTTGTCTCCCTTTCTGATTTCTTCCCATTCAGTAAAGAAAGAAATAAAGTTTAGGGGTAGTTCTTTGGTAATATGTTCAGTCTCTGGGTCATGCTTTTGGTTTTGAAAGTGATACATTTGATCACTCAACTAGTCAGTTGCAGAAAAATTCTCCACATTGAATACTCTTTGAATACCTTTTGAGCATTTGTTTCTGAGACAAAAAATGCTTTAAACTGATGCACAAAACATTCTTAAAACCCATAGATTTGCATAATGGAGTATATGTCCCATTTTGATTATGTATTTTTTTGGAATATACAGTTTTTATGGAACATGTCCTATGACATAAGAATATTCTTTAAATAACAACTTGAATAATCTCTTAAAGTTTCAGTGGAAATGTGCCATAATATGTGGTTTTATTGATACTAATTACATTTGCAAACACTCATTTATAATGTTTTCTCATGAAAGTCAAATTTTGAGTGTCACAAATTGATGCAGTTTGATTAGTCTCTTTGGGACTGAAAGAATATGTTCTGGGGCTTTGGTTATGCTGGGACCAGGACTTTCTCTGGGGAGAAAATTAGCTTGACTTATGTAGGGAATTTCATAAAGAAGAACTTGTTATTCAAAAGAAGGTTTTGTTTAGAATCAGTGCCTCATAAAACCAGAGAGAGAGAGTTGTTTACCAATAAATGGAATTTGGGGAGCTAGTTAATGTTTATGAAGTAAACCAAGATATGTACTTTCTTCATTCTTTCACTCAAATTCTTTGCCATGTTATTTGCTTTTCTACTTATGTTAATAAAACAAGTCCAGCAATGCAAATTAGATTACCAGGGACAAAAATGTGATTTTAATTAAATTTGAACTTTTGGCTCATTTTGATTCCCTTAGGATTTGAATAATCAGCATTCCTTTTTTATGGCAATTCTCCTGTGCCATGACAGCGGACATTGACAGACATAAACCTTGACAGTCATTTTCTCCAAGTCCTTTGAGAGTTTTCAAGTCTATGTAAGAGATGATTTCTCTCATCATCAATGAGAGGCAAGGGGAGTTTTAGTGGAAACTTCCCATTACCCTTATCTTTAGTGTGTCAGTAAAGCAGTTCAAACAACAGCTGTAAAGTCAGATTTTTCTAAGTGTCCCATTTACTAGCTGCCTGGATTTAAGACAATTCCCAAAGGCTCAGTTTTCTTAGTCAGCAATAATGATAATACCTCTTAGAATGATGTTAAAGATGATGTGAAAAGATCATCTGTAAAAGAACATATATGTATAAAGACCTAGCCCAGCTTCTGACACGTAGGGATATCCAACAAATGTATTTATATTAATCTTTTTCCATTTCCTTTCCTTTCTTGCTCTCAAATTTAAGAAGTTTTTGCTAAACTAAATTGTATTATTGGTCAATATTTTCTATTTGGTAGGAAATTTCATACAGGCCTTCTCCAACTATTTTCAGTGGAAAATATATTAAGAGAGAAAAGAGACTTGATCTAATTGTGAATCATGTTAAATTATTTCACATTCATGTGAGTGAGGAGAAGTTTGTAAGCTTGCTCAAAATGTATTTTTGTATTTCTGAGCATAATTTAAAAATATTTAATAGCTTTCCATTTTCAATCAATTTTATTGAGTGACTACCACCTAGTTGTTTTGATGTCATCCCATTTTCAATTTCTTTCCTGCCACTTATTTTGACTCAACAGTGGACTTGTCTCAATAATGTGTTTATTTGGGGGGCGCCCGGGTGGCTCAGTTGGTTAAGCGGTTGCCTTCGGCTCGGGTCATGATTCCAGGGTCCTAGGATCGAGCCCCGCATCAGGCTCCCTGCTCAGCAGAGAGCCTGCTTCTCTCTCTCCCCCTCTCCCTGCTGCTCTGCTTACTTGTGCTCTCTCTCTAGCTCTCTGTCAAAAAAAAAAAAAAAAAAAAAAAAGATTCTCTCTCTTCCTTTAAAAAAAAAATAATGTGTTTATTTGGAATACTTACTTGATAATGCTCTTTTAATGATAATGATAATGATACATTTTCATAGAGATCATTGGTAGGTAGGCATGAGGGAATTCAGGAGAACATATGTAGAATAGCCGAGTACTTTAGTAAAGAAAAACCAGGCTAATGATAGAGATTTTCTCTGATGAAGGCAAATTAATGGGAGGGGAAGAAATCTCCTTCATTCACATTTAAGATCACTTGATGTAAGTTCCCAGGTTCACTTAAGGGCCATGAATATGGGAAGAAATAAGTAAACTAGTGTACTAGTTTACTAGTATTCTAGCATACTTCTATTTAAAATGCCATCAGGATCCATCTCTCCATAGCTCCTCTAGAAGCACAAAGATTAACGGATATATTCTTTGTTAATTCATCCACTCAGTATTTACTGAGCCCCAGTTATGTGCTTGAATCTTTTGGAATACTTTGGATTCAGCAGTGTCCCAAACAGAATATAATCCCTGGCCCTGCGGGTTTACATTTTACCAGAAACTTTCGTTAGACAAGCAATAGGTATTAAACATAATAAATAAGGTATATACTTTGCTTGTAGGCGATAAATGTTTGAAAAAGAAAAAAGATCAAGTAAAAGAGCGCTCAGAATACTGTGAAAGAGAGTTTGTTGCATTTGCCCTACTGGTGTGAATTTAAGATTATACCAAACAATAGACCAAAAGGTCAGGAAATAAGACTGTAACTAGGAGAACACTATCCAAATACAATGAGAAAATGGTTACTTAGTGTATCAGTCAATGTTCTTAGGTGAAAACAGGTAGAAGTTTACTAAAGTTCATTAGGTAAATGAACCACAGTTCATTAGGTAGTTCAAAGTATCTTCTGGAGTCCCAATGACTAATCATGAACAGTCCCCAACAAGGCCATGTGAACTGTTGTAGAGAAGAGATCACTTATCCCCAACCTGCACAAATAGCATAGTTCTGAGTCAACATGGTTTGAACCAACAATACCAATAATGATCACACAACAAATTCTACCACTGCTGCTGTCGAAGGGCCTTACCCCTTCAAACCATGGTACTCACTAAAAGATAGATTCTGCACATGCTTACTTCTTGTTTTTCTTATAAAGATTCTTCTTGTTCCTTCTAGTTGCCTCACATAGGTATGTATAATTGGCAGAATCAAAGGTGCCTGATGCCCCAGCAGTGGGAAAGTTGGCACAATGAGTCCTGGGATCGACTTCAGAAGTGTGAGAAATTCCAATACCCAAAAGATACTCAAATGATTTGGGACAATGCAAGCCCAACAAATATAGATTGCAGCTTAGAATCCTTGATTAGCTTCTGAGCCATATAATCTTATTTTTATGCTTTACCTTACTTTTTAATTATTGATTTTTTTTTTCTCAAACAGATTCATAAGAGTGTAGCTCTGTGTCTTTTGATAGCAGGGTTTTGGAACATTTTAGTGTTCCAAGCAGCATGGATTTTTCTTTCAAATAGGTTAGACAGAAAATCAGTTGATGTTTTTGATAATGGTCTTCGTGGTGATTATATGTGAATATCTACTAAAAGACGAGAGAAGCTTTCTTAAAGACTACAAGTGAGGTGCAGTTGTAGTTTTAAACACAAAACTCTAAATTTTGGCACGCTCTGGGAAGGCTACGCTCTGAGTTAGCAATCTCTCTTTTAATATATTTATTCCTTCCTAGAGACAGGCTAAAAAATATATTCCTTTCTCCTTTACAACTGGTAAGATTAGAAGATTATTGACCGAAATATTATCTTTGAAAGAGTATATACAACTATTGTGAAAATCACAGAATTATATACATACTATGGATATCAAAGTAGGTATTTTAGTTATGATTTATGAACTACATATTTTAACTTATGGATGAAATATTTTTCCGCTTAGCTTTTCTCCCCCTCTTTCCTTAACTTAAATCTAATTTTAATAGTTCTCATCTATACTTCTCAAGAATTCTTAAATATATACATTACTCATTTAAATACTTCATATTTTTAAAGAAATCAAATGCATATAAATAATGGGTTGTTTCCCTGTTTTCTTTTCTTTTTTTTTTTAACCTCATTTAAGCAAAACAGAACTGAGCCGAAAACTGTAGTGAAATATCTTTCCCAAAGAAAGATGTTTCAGAACAGAGTTTTTGTTTTTTACGTGATTGTTAAAGAAAGGCAGGAGATGAGGCTGAAATCATGTCACAATTGGAAGGGGGTGGGACACACGTGAGCTTGTTGAAGAACTGCTGGTAAATCGTACTAGAGGCAGAAAGATACTGGCATAAAATGAATACCCTGAAAGATGGAGTGGACAGGCTTACTGGAGACACATTCTTCCTTTCAGGATCACTTCCAGACTCAAGCCATCGAAGGGTGCTAATGTTCCCTTCACTCTCTGGATTATTCCGTTCGCACACCTCGCCTGTGCAGGAAGAAGTCTAATTGTGGCCTCTGTGAGATTGTAAAGCAAATGTTACTTACTTCCATGGGCTTATTACTGGGTGTTTCTATGCAAAGCTGGCAGAAAATTGGGCCATGCATGAGCTCCTTTTGAGTTAGTCAGCCAGATGACAACTTACCACAACTGAAAAGGCTTTGTAACCGTTACCAAGGATGTTTGGACAAGCCAGATTTCCACAGCTTCCCACAGGGGAATCCTGACACATTTGTCACTTCCTAAATCAATCAGTGGCCTTGTTGTTTTGCTAACATTACCAATGGCAGGTCTACTCTCCCTAGAGATACTGAGAGCCTGGTGAGGAGGCTGGGCAGTCTGCAGAAATAGGTACCACAGCCAGGATTGTCAAGCTGTGTGAGTTCTCCCTTGAGCTGAGAAACTTCAAACACTATCAGGATGTAATTCCTTGGACTATAAGCAGAGGAATTTTCAAAATAAAACCTTCTTGTATGCTTGGCAGCGTAACAGATACAGCATGCAGAGAGATTAATCTGATCATTATCCAAAGAATAGAACAGAAGGGAGAGTCTGGCCTAGCACACCTTCAACTATGTCAAACACAACAACAAAATAAAACAGCAATCTGTTTGGAACACACTTTATCTTTGTTACTGCTTTCTCACATGTATTAGTTCACTTGACTAGAACAGCTCCATGAGACAAGACAATGTAGCATGTGGCTGAACACAGGACTGGGAATCCTAAAATGTGGATCCAAGCCATAATTAAATATGTGTGTCATTTGCATCTGAGTGCCATTGTGTATAAGGTAATGGGAGGATAAACGAGATGAAGGGTGAGCAAGTGCCTTGTAAGGGCCCTGCAGATATAGAGCAATTATATTATTATTCAAGTGGACCATACCTTGGTAAGCAGGGTTGTATAGTATTATTTAGATGTCCTGGAACACCCGTAAAGATTCCCAAAAATAGATGAAGAAGGAAACCCAGTAAAAACTAGACCCCTGTGGGCAAGCAAATTGAGGATTTGGACTATTCTTATTTGGGCTTTGTCGGAAAAGATGACCCTGGAAAGCTGGAGAAATCTAGGACATCTGGATTACATAAGCAGTTCTTTGAAAGGCAGCTATTACTTTTGGTCAGATAACACCAGAGGGATGTTTTTATAATTCCGTTGTGTGTGGAACAAACAGTACCTGTCCAGGTACTGGGAATTGAATGATGTTCCTCATTCGTAGAAGCAGCAGCTATGAGGTAGCCATTTTGACATGACTCTGAAGCCATGGCCATAAGTAGAAAGAGAGAAATTATCCAACAGACAGTAATTTTATTTTCAGACTCTAGAGCTGTTTGTCTCAATTTCCCATGAAAATATTAAATGTGTATGCACGCATATGCACACATATCACAAATGCAAAAAAATTGCTTACTATAGGACAAGGCTCAGGAATTTGGATGAAATTGTGAACAACACTATTGAAGCTGCTCTAATTTTAAATTCCCTCTCGCAGCTGCAGCATCCTGCCCTATTCTCTATGAATACAACACACTGATTTAAATAAAAATAGTTATCTGCATCATGCTTCCCTTTACCAGCTGCAGGACTTTCATAAGGCTTTGATTTACTCTCTATTAGCAGTATAGAAATAAAGTCGTTTAAGATTAAAATAGTACTGTCTCTTAGTCCAGCCCCTAGATCCTGTCAAATGTAACCTAACATCAATTAATGTGGCTGGTTTTGTATTTAACAAAGGAATGAATCTGGTCCTTTCTGTAAAGTAGAGAGGAAACCTTTTTGAACACTGGCCTTTTTTCTGTTGTTCACAGATTTTGTGCTAAAGTTGATGGTATAGGTGGCATCTTTTGTAGTAGTTCCTGAAAACCCCATGGTCTTTCCTCTTTTTTATTTGTAAAGCTTCTCCCTCTTCCTCCTACATATCATTGGAAAACCTGTCTTGATAATACTTTTTATCTCTTGCCTGCCCCCTTATCCATATAGTACACAGAGACAGAAGTTATTTTAGGGGCCCCTCCTTAGTGATTTCAAAGTCCTATGAGCCTCGCTCTGTGGTAACATGCGTTAGATCTTGGTAAGAACAGCAGCCCCATCTGTATTTCTCCCATCATTGTATCCTCTGCACATAGCCCAATAGATGCTTCATAAAAATAATGCAAAAATGGAAGATAGCAATGAGTCTATTGCTTGCTTTCTGGCTTGTCTTTTCTCATGCCTAATGCTGTGTTAACATGACATACATGCTTAGTAAGAAATATCTGTTGCAAGAGCAAATCCAGTGTACCATGGTGGTTTTTACTTGTTTGTGTTGACCACAAGAGGAAGATAACTGTGAGGGCAGGAGAGAGAACACTTCCTTCACTATTATCATTGCCTCTAGAATAAACCCAACAGTCCCTATGGTGGTTAGAGCTCATCTTGATTCAAAGCTTGCTCACCTCTCCTATTCCATCTCTCTCCTTTTGCCAGACTTCTGCCCTCCCCCACAGAACTCCCCACTGCATAACTTCAGACCTAATGCATCCCACCCTCTCTTTGCCAGGCCATTGTGTGTTTTCCTTCTATCAGAAATATCTTTCATAACTTCTTCGCCTTGCTTCCTCAACCTTCAGGTCTTGGAATCAACATCCCTCTCCCAGAAGACTCTTTCCTAACATACCAGGCTGGTATGAATTGAGTTTTTATGTGTTCTTGTTGCCTATTGAGCTCACCCTGCTTTAGTGGCTATATTTTTTGTGATAAATTATGAGATTTCTGGTCCTTTAAGTACTTTTCTACTCTATGATTTTGAAGGTCACTTCATTGAAGATAAAGCTCAAGTTTCTTAAATAAGGAACACAAGGTCCTAGGGGATCAAAGCACTATTTACCATTCCAGTCTCACCTCAGCCTTGGGATCTTTCACCATAATGTTTCTTGCAGTTGAAAAATTCTTCCCCCTTCCCAGAAATTTCCTTCTCATCTTTTAGTTCTCTCTTGGAACACAGAACCTCTTCAGTTCACCCACTAACTAATTAATTCCTAATTCAAAATATTTGTTGCACAAGTAAATGACCCATCACTATGCAGCTAAGTATAGTGACCAACACAAATAAGATATAGGCATATGATATTTGATTAAATCTGTACATGCTTTGACAAAATGCAGCAATTATATGCTTTTAAAAACAGGTCTAATGCTCTGAAGTTGCATCATAGATCTATGTGCATATATATTACTTCTCTCTTTCTTCTCATTAGGCTCTAACAGGTAAGACCCAGGGGTTTGTTGTGTTGTTCTTGTCTTGCTTACATCAATTAAACCCTTCAACAAGGAAATCAGGTATTTAAAAGGGAAAATGTTGTTTAGCCCACTATAGTTGAGAGTGCAGTAGTTTAATCCTCATATCAATAAATAATCACTGCTGGGTTGTATTATTCACCTGTACAGATTGTGCAAGCTAGATGCTCATTGTTTTAATTAAACTTCAGAGATATTCCAATTAAGACAAGCTATAGAAAGATGTGAAGGGAGAGGAAAGTGGAAGTAGGGCATTTGAGTGTGAGAAAGAAAAAAAGTGATGGGGAATCTGAACAATCAATTCTATATTACATAACAAAATCAATTTGAGAAGTCAGATCACAGGAACTGGTTTTCTCACATTTTTATGCAGCATCTAGCCTGCAATCTGTATGCCTTAATGAATTGAGTCCTTCTTGTGCCCAGGGAACCTATACAGGAAGGACTAAGAGCTGCCTCATAAGCCTGCTGTGTAGATATATGAAATATTAGGAATAGAAATTAAAATGTTATACAGAAGGCAATGGTGAGTCAGTGAAGGGATTTAAAAGAAGCGATGAGTAATGTGTGATTATTTCATTTGAGTTTTAAGCCGATTGAAGTCAGGGGTAATTAATAATGCTTCAAAAAAAATTGGAATTATCATGGACTCTGTTCCCAGAGATACAAAAAATTGACAATACAAAATATTCCACTCAACTACATATTAAACTCTTGCTATATGTCAGTTCAATTATAAGCTTTCTATATTTTCTCCCTCAGTTTCCTATAACTCTATGAGACTCAGGTTGGTATCATTGTTACCATTTGAGAGGTGAGAAAATTAGTAACTGTCCCCATAACCTATGCACATCAGATGTCAGAGCTAGAATTTGGACCCAAGACAGTTGTACCCCAAAGACCAGGAAATCGCCTTTCCACATAGCATATATTACTTAATTCTTTTATTTCTGACAATAATCCTATTGAGATAATGTCATTATTCTTATTTTGTAGATGAGAAAATTGAAATCCAGACTCTTCTGGATTTCACTAACAGAAGGTCATAATCCCAGTCAGTAACAGGGCCAGGACTTGAACCCTTCCTGTTTTCAATCCTGTGCCTGGTCTTTTTTTTTTTTTTTTTCTATTATATTAGCTTTGACGTGGTAATCCTATGCCATGCTCTGGTAACTCTGTAGGTAAGGAAGAAAACAATCATTTCACTTTTACATAATTAAGAGAGTTATTTTCAAATGCGTAAGTAAACAAGGGTACTTTAAAATTATGACTACACATAATAAACATTTATTAATATAAAGCTTACTTACAGAAGTTTATATTTCAATTTGATTTTGGTGTTTGGAAATTAATTCCATTAATTATCAATGCATTTGAAATAACTTAGTGCCAAGGACAATTGAATCAAGTTACTGAAATTCGGAATTCATTTATTAATTGAGTAATTTATGACATCAAAATCCAGCCTCTTCTGACTGAAAAAATCTGGCTTCTTTTCAGCTCTGCCACATTCTAGCTGGGTAACCTTGGGTAAATCCGTTAATCTTTTCTATACTTCAGCATTCTTGCCTGAAAAATGGAGGTGATAATAATGCTGATCCTATAGGGGAATTGTGGAGTGAAGCTGGTTAATATATTTATGGTTCTTAGACCAGTGTCAGTACAAAGTAAAAATTCTTCTTTTGCTTCAATCCCCCATTATCTCAGCTGCTTATAGATAAAAAAGATAGAACACTTTGTACGGTCTAAGAAGTCAACCAGGCTCTTCAAAGTAGTCATTTCAAAGCTTCTGCTGAATTTTTGGACATGTAAAGAGAAGCTCTGACCTGAGTTGATAGCATGGGCAATGTAGAGCTAAACTGCTCTGCATTAGGAAATGGGAAGGATTGTTGGTAATGTCATTACTGGGTTTATGTCTGTATGTTTTTACTTTTATCATGAAAAAAATGAGAAAGGAGGGATGAGTTACATTGAATCACCGAATGCCATACTGGGCAAGGACAAGAAATAATAACAATCAATTTAAATATATTTTTGTTCTTCTGATGTAATGCTATTTTCATCTCCCCCAAAACTTCCAATCACATGGAAACCTTTATAAATATTGTTTTCTTTGTTTTGGTGTTTGCTTTTGATTTTTATTTTATGGTTGCAGTTGGTTTTTGGACATTAAAAAATGGAGCTGAGGACAATGCCATAGCAGAGATAAAGGAACATAAGTGTAAGAGTTAGAAATAGGAGCCAGAGAAATGTTGTAGGACATCATCTATGGCTTAACTATAATGTACTCATAGTTGATACCAGTCTTAGCCACCTCCATCCCATGATATCATTATCAGAAACTATTAAGTTTCTTTATTCAAAAGAGATTTTTAAAATTTGTTTTTAAAAGGGGGAATGATACTAGTGGCATCAATTACCTGGACTCTCCAATCCTCCATCCTTCATCCAAGGGTTGATGACTCTCATGAGTCTGGCATGCTTCCCACAGGTATGGATGAAGGTTCTGATCATGGTTAAATCTTGGAAGTTTCCCATCTTTCTACTCTAGAAATAGCAGACTCCAAGCAGATCATAATTAGGGAATGAATATTTGATCAATTCAAGTAGCCTCTGTCTGTACTTGTTCACAATTTTTATTGATCCCTCTTACCACCTGCAACACAAATACCACATTTCTCTCCTTTCACTAGAAGATAATGCTTTACTCTTAGACTGTTTCTTGAAAAACAATAGACTAATGTTTCCCACTGACTTATGTCCTCCACAGTTCTGACAGAGGTGGGGAGGTCTGACATCTTTTGATTCAACATTTTTACTTTATTTTATTTTATATTTTATTTTTTTTCAACATTCTTGTTTTTTATATAAGGAAATAAGTTCATTGAAGTAACTTTTTTCCAATTGGACTGCATTTGATCAGAAATTAAAAAAAAATTTAAATTTGTCAAAATTTTGATCCAAATATACCTTTTACTTTTTCTGAAGGGATAAAAATCACCTACAAAAGAAAATGTACATGTTCAGGGTAAAACTTGCTTTACCCATTTTATGGAAATATTTGATAATAAAAAGCATAACTTCTTCAATAAAATTAAAATATGACCCTCATATTCCACTTTTTCTCCCCTTTACCAAAATATAGTACATATTTTGGCGAAGAAATTGGATTGTTCATAGGACATTGCATAGGAATTCTAGCCAATTTCATCTAACTTTCAAGAGGGCAATTGATAAGTGCATTAAATATACATTATTTTATTTAATCTTCACACAGACTGTACAGATGATGAAATTGAGGCTGAAGGTAGATGTAGGTATTTTTCTCAAGTCAGATACTAATGAGGACAGAACTAGGATCTCTGCTCAGGTCTGCATCTACATTCCTGCAATGAGGACTCCTACAATAATAGTTTCCTGTGAATTAAGCACTGATTATATAATGGTTACTGTATTAGGTCATTATTTCATTTGGTCTTTAAAACATTTTCGGAGTAGAAATCATTACTCTCACTTTAGTGTACTAGGTCTTTACCTTATTTAAACTTTATAGCTAAGGAAATTTGGGATCATACAGCTATGGTCAGTAAGTGGTAAAGCTATGAATTGAAGCTATACATCTTGGTTCCCAAAGTTTTGCTTTAACTATGATCTACATCTTTCTGTCTACCTCTCATTCTTATCCCTTCAACTCCTAAAATCCTCCTTGGATGCTATTGCTTCTTGCTCTTGTTTTCTGCTC
Source organism: Mellivora capensis (assembly GCA_004024625.1). Taxonomy (NCBI): domain Eukaryota; kingdom Metazoa; phylum Chordata; class Mammalia; order Carnivora; family Mustelidae; genus Mellivora; species Mellivora capensis. The sequence goes on along the minus strand of PISX010002038.1, from coordinate 20,013 downwards.
CCTCCTTCCTATCTGCTCTTGACACCATCTTCAAGGTCCTTGTTCTACTAATAATGCTCAAGTATTGGGAAGAGTGGTTCCACTCAGAAATTCCAGTTTTATCAGACTATCATAAAGTTCCTGACCCTTATTTGATTACCTCTGTTTTAAGCCAGTGCAAAGTGGCATTTACAGTCTCTTGTAGAAGAAATTAACTTATTTTACCATAGTTTGAGTGGAAAGAATTTAATGCCAACTCAAAGTTGAACACAGTAGGTTCTCCTGCCCTACCAAATTTTGCTAAATCTCATTCTCTGAAATTTTGAGGTATTACTTCACATTCTAGGAATACCGCCCTTCAAAAATTTGGGGTTCTGATTACTTTCCTTTTTTTTTCTTTAATCTTGATGCTACTAGGATCCTAAACGTGCTAATATTGGTGTCATTTTTGTGTCATGACTATGTTTTTGTTACTAGATGTGATATAAAATTTCACTTTAAAATAGGAAGCAGGAGGGGCACCAGGGTGGCTCAGTGGGTTAAGCCTCTGCCTTCGGCGCAGGTCATGATCTCAGAGTCCTGGGATCAAGCCCTGCATCAGGCTCTCTGCTCAGTGGGTAGCCTGCTTCCCTTCCTCTCTCTCTCTACCTACTTGTGATCTCTGTCTGTCAAATAAATAAATAAAATCTTTTAAAAAAATAAAATAGGAAGCAAGAAAAAGCCATTTTACCATCACATCATTTTATACTTAATAAAGAAATACTTATTATGTATCCACTCTTGTAAGTGGATGTATCAAGTGCCCTGTCTTAAAGGGACTTTCATTATTATGGTGAGATAGATATACAAATAACTGTAAGATAAGGTAAAAATTATGAGTATAATTTAAAAATGAAAAAAAAAGTGCTATTGGAATTCAGAGAATTTAGAGAAGACTTCTAAAAGGGTGGAATGTGGGGGTGCCTGGGTGGCTCAATGGATTAAAGCCTCTGCCTTCAGCTCAGGTCATGATCCCAGGGTCTTGGGATCAAGCCCCGCATCGGGCTCTCTGCTGGGCAGGCAGCCTGCTTCCTCCTCTCTCTCTCTCTCTGCCTGCCTCTCTGCCTACTTGTGCTCTCTGTCTGATAAATAAATAAATAAATAAATAAATAAAAAATAAATATTTTAAAAAAATAATTAAAAGGGTGGAATGTGATAGAGAGTAGGAAGAACTGTTTTGAGAGAGATAGTATTTCACCTGGTAATATGGGATTTGGATTAATACTAGATATGCAGGAAGGGCATTATTGGCACTAGCAATGAGCTGATCAATAGAAGCAAACAGTGAAAGTGTATATATAGGAGGCAATATTTTGCTGTTAGTGAGAATTGAGGTGCATAAAAATAGCAAAGGGTTTAAAATTGGGGAAGAATTGCATACCAGGCAAAGGAATTTGGGTTTGTTCACGATTCACTGGAAAACCACTGAGGATTTCGAACAAAGGACTTACAGGGTCAGATTGAGCTTCAAAAATACTTTTTAGAAGATGTATTTATTTATTTAAGAGAGACAGAGAGAGTCAGGGGAAAGGCAGAAGGAGAGGGAAAGAGAAAATCCCAAGCTGACTCCAGCCTGAGCTTGGAGTCTGATGTGGGGCTCAATTTCATGACCCTGGGATCATGATCTGAGCTGAAACCAAGAATTGGACACTTAACAGTTGAGCCACTCAGGTGACCCCTGAGCTTCAAAAATATTAATCTGACAATAAAGTCTAGAGTGAATTGGAATGAAGAAAGTCCAAATAAGGAAAGTTAGGAAACTAGGACAATGCTTTGGGGATCTGAATAAGTACAGGCTATAAGAAGGAAATGAGGATCAGAATGCAATCCAGTAGGACTTGGTTGCCAATTAGAAATTAAAGGTAAAGAGAAGAAGGAGTCAAATATGACTTAATCCTAGAATCAGTAATGGAACTAAGGAAACCAGAAAAGTGAAAAGGATTGAAGAAAATAAATTGAGCTTGGTACATACTGAACCTGATGCGCAAGACAAATGTCCAGGTGGAAAAATTCTAAGAAAAATTGGAAATGTAGTCTGAACTATTAATTTCTTCAGAGGAGAGCATAAAGAATTTTCTCTTTTCAGAGTTTTTTAGAATTTATTTTTAGATCAGTTTGCACTTGCAGTTCAATGTATTCTGGGAACAGAAATGTTTAGAAGGAGAAGAGATAGAATTGCTTTAAAATTACATTAGATAGCTGATAAATCTGATTGGGAAATATTTTAGAGATTCTTATAATGCATGTTTTCTTTTCCTAAACCAAAGATGTCTATTCTCTTAAATAGCTCTTGAGAGACAATTCCAACTCATGTTTAAAACTGGAATGGTCAAGAAATGACCATTATAACTTTTACAAGCTAAATATAATCCATTGTATTTTAAAACTATTTACATTCATTTTTTAGAGACATTTTCTATTGTTAAATTGCATTTTTTACTCAAATTTTATTCATTACTTACTATGATCTGCAGATCCACTTTTGTATTAATGACCTTTATATTTGTATTTTGCTCTTGAATTCAAATTTACTGAGATGTATCGCCAGGAATTTACCATTATTCCTTGACATGTTTAAAAGATTTTTCATTCTTTTCTGTTTGATTGTATTTATACTATACTTCAGTATAGCATTACCTGGATGTCTGATTGAAATAATTTAATGATTCAGTAGTTTAATGAAGATATTTATGACAGAACACAGAAAAATTATTTTAACTTTTCTGTGGTCTCAAAGATTTGAAGGCAGAAAGTAATGATTATTCGGGAACAACTGAAGTGGCATTTGGGAATGTTTTTCTTCTTATTTAGATGTGGTTTTAGGCATGTATAAGAAACTATTGGGGTTGTTTAAGTCTTAGTATACCAGGCTCTTTCTCCTATATATGTAATTGTATAGTGTAAGTTTTTTTCTGCATTAGGTAAAACAAGTAATAATTTTATCTGGAAATTAAATGTAAAAGTATATCTATATATAAAGGATATCTTCTAGCCCCTTCTAAAATCTATTAACAATTTACTTTAACCTTAGACATAATTCTACTTTATCATAGATCGTATTTGTTCTCTTGGTATCATTTGAAGCAATGCTGGTCATCATTTCCCTTTTTTAGATGTTCTTGTCGCCTAACATCAGTAATATTGAATGCTGGTAATTTTGCTCCCATGACTCTAAATCACCTTGTAGAGATGTAGCCATATTTGACTCTTTTTATATTTAAGTTGTAACCATATCCTGTCTAATCTATATCATAAATAATCTCTGTGTACTCCTCACTAACTCCACTGGTACAATCATCATTTTCTGGATGGTTGAAATCAACTTCTAATTGACCCTCTTACCCTGTCTCTCATTATCTACCTTTCTATGTGATAGTCTAAGACATATCCATAGCATGTGCTCAATTCTTTTTTAAAATTATTTTTATTAACATATAATGTATTATTTGCCCCAGGGGTACAGGTCTGTGAATCATCAGGCTTACACATTTTATAGCACTCACCATAGCACATACTCTCCCCAATGTCTATAACCCAACCAACCTCTCCCTACCCACTCACCCCCCACCAACCCTAAGTTTGTTTTGTGAGATTGAGTCTCTCATGGTTCATCTCCCTCCCAATCCCATCTTGTTTCATTTTTTTCCTTCCCTACCCCCCCCCAAGACCTCCGCCCTGCCTCTCAATTCCTCATACCAGGGAGATCATATGATAATTGTCTTACTCTGATTGATTTATTTCGCTCAGCATAATACCCTCTAGTTCCATCCATGTCATTGCAAATGGCAAGATTTCATTTCTTTTGATGGTTGCATAGTATTTCACTGCATATATGTACCACATCTTCTTTATCCATTCATCTGTTGATGGACATCTAGGTTCTTTCCATAGTTTGGCTATTGTGGATATTGCTGCTATAAACATTTGGGTACATGTGTCCCTTCGGATCACTATATTTGTCTCTTTAGGGTAAATACCCAGTAGTGTGATTGCTGGGTCATAAGGTAGCTCTATTATCAAGTTTTTGTGGAACCTCATGCTGTTTTCCAGAGTAGTTGCACCAGCTTGTATTCCCACCAACAGTGTAGGAGGGTTCTTCTTTCTCTGCATCTTCGCCAGCATATGTCATTTCCTGACTTGTTAATTTTAGCTGTTCTGACTGGTGTGAGGTGGTATCTCAATGTGGTTTTGATTTGCATTTCCCTGATGCCGAGTATGTGGAGCAATTTCATGTGTCTGTTGGCCATCTGTATGTCTTCTTTGCAGAAATGTCTGTTCATGTCTTCTGCCCATTTCTTGATTGGATTATTTTTCTTTGGGTGTTGAGTTTGATAAGTTCCTTATAGATTTTGGATACTAGCCCTTTATCTGATATGTCATTTGCAAATATCTTCTCCCATTCTGTCAGTTGTCTTTTGGTTTTGTTGACTGCTTCCTTTGCTGTGGAAAAGCTTTTGATCTTGATGAAGTCCCAATAGTTATATTTGCCCTTGCTTCCTTTGCCTTTGGTGATGTTTCTGGGAAGAAGTTGCTGTGCCTGAGGTCAAAGAGGTTGCTGCCTGTGTTCCCCTCAAAGATTTTGATGGATTCCTGTCTCACATTGAGGTCTTTCATCCATTTTGAGTCTATTTTTGTGTATGGTGTAAGGAAATGATCCAGTTTCATTTTTCTGCATGTGGCTGTCCAATTTTCCCAACACCATTTATTGAAGAGACTGTATTTTTTCCATTGGACATTCTTTCCTGCTTTGTTGAAGATTAGTTGACCATAGAGTTGAGGGTCTATTTCCGGGCTCTCTATTCTGTTCCATTGATTTGTGTGTCTGTTTTTGTGCCAGTACCATACTGTCTTGACAGCTTTGTAATCGAGTTAGAAGTCTGGAATTGTGATGCCACCAACTTTGGCTTTCTATTTCAACATTGCTCTGGCTATCTGGGGTCTTTTCTGGTTCCATATAAGTTTTAGGATTATTTCTTCCATTTCTTTGAAAAACTTTGATGGCATTTTGATAAGGATTGCATTAAATGTGTAGATTGCTTTAGGTAGCATAGTCATTTACACAATATTTGTTCCTCCAATCTATGAGCATGGAACGTTTTTCCATTTTTTTGTGTCTTCTTCAATTTCTTTCATGAGTACTTTATAATTTTCTGAGTACAGATTCTTTGCCTCTTTGGTTAGATTTATTCCTAGGTTTATTATGGTTTTGGGTGCAACTGTAAATGAGATTGACTCCTTAACTTCTCTTTCTTCTGTCTTGCTGCTGGTGTATAGAAATGGAACTGATTTCTGTGCGTTGATTTTATATCCTGACATGTTACTGAATTCCTGTACAAGTTCTAGCAGATTTGGAGTGGAGTCTTTTGGGTTTTCCACATATAGTATCATATCATCTGCAAAGAGTGAGAGTTTGACTTCTTCTTTGCCAATTTGGATGCCTTTAATTTCTTTTTGTTGTCTCATTGCTGAGGCTAGGACTTCTAGTACTATGTTGAATAGCAGTGATGATAGTGGACATCCCTGCCGTGTTCCTGATCTTAGCGGAGAAGCTCTCAGCTTTTCAGCATTTAGAATAATTTTCATGGTGGGTCTTTCATAGATGTCTTTGATGATATTGAGGTATGTACCCTTTATCTCTACAACTTGAAGAGTTTTGATTGAGAAAGGATACTGTACTTTGTCAGATGCTTTTTCAGCATCTATTGAGAGTATCATATGATTCTTGTCTTTTCTTTCATTAATGTATTATATCACATCGATTGATTTGTGGATGTTGAACTAACCTTGCAGCCCTGTAATAAATCCCAGTTGGTTGTGTGAATAATCCTTTTAATGCATTGTTGAATCCTATTGGCTATTTCTTCCTGTTTGTTTTGGTAGTTATATGTCTCTAGGAATGCATCCATTACTTTCAGACCATCAAATTTGCTGGTATATAGTTGCTCATTATATGTTCTTATAATTGTTTGTATTTATTTGGTGTTGGTTGTTATCTCTCCTCTTTCACTCATGATTTTACTTATTTGGGTCCTTTCTCTTTTCTTTTTGATAAGTCTGGCCAGGAGTTTATCAATCTTATTAATTCTTTCAAAGAACCAGCTCCTAGTTTTGTTGATTTGTTCTACTGTTCTTTTGGTTTCTATTTCATCGATTTCTACTCTGATCTTTATTATTTCTCTTCTCCAGCTGGGCTTAGGCTTTCTTTGTTCTTTTTTCTCTAGCTCTTTTAGGTGTAGAGTTAGGTTGTGTACTTGAGACCTTTCTTGTTTTTTGAGAAAGGCTTGTATTGTTATATACTTTCCCCTCAGGACTGCCTTTGCTGTGTACCAAAGATTTTAAACAGTTGTGCTTTCATTTTCATTTGTTTCCATGAATTTTTTCAATTCTTCTTTAATTTTCTGGTTGACTCATTCATTCTTGAGTAGGATGCTCTTTGGCCTCCATGTATTTGGGTTCTTTCCAAATTTCCTCTTGTGATTGAGTTCTAGCTTCAGAGCAGTGTGGTCTGAAATTATGCAGGGTATGGTCCCAGTCTTTTGGTACTGGTTGAGACATGATTTGTGGCCCAGGATATGATCTATTCTGCAGAATGTTCCATGTGCACTAGAGAAGAATGTGTATTCTGTACTTTGAGATGGAATGTTCTGAATATATCTGTGATGTCCATCTGGTCCAATGTGTCATTTAAGGCCTTTATTTCCTTGTTGATCTTTTGCTTGGATGATCTGTCCATTTCAGTGAGGGAGTGTTAAAGTCCCCTACTATTATTGTATTATTGTCAATGTGTTGCTTTGATTTTATTATTATTGGTTTATATAGTTGGCTGCTCCCATGTTAGGGGCATAGATATTTAAAATTGTTAGATCTTCTTGTTGAACAGACCCTTGGGGTTCAATATAGTACCCTTCCTCATCTCTTATTATAGTCTATGGCCTAAAATCTAATTTATCTGATATAAGGATTGCCACTCCAGCTTTCTTTGGATGTCCATTAGCATGGTAAGTTGTTTTCCACCTCCTTGCTTTAAATCTGGAGATGTTTTTGGGTCTAAAATGAGTTTCTTGTAGAGAGCATATCGATAGGTCTTGTTTTTTTTAATCCATTCTGATACCCCGTGTCTTTTGATTGGGGCATTTAACCCATTTACATTCAGGCTAACTATTAAAAGATATGAATTTAGTGCCATTTTATTGCCTGTAAGGTGACTGTTACTGTATATTGTCTCTGTTCTTTTCTGTTCTACTACTTTTAGGCTCTCTCTTTGCTTAGAGGAACCCTTTCAATATTTCCTGTAGGGCTGGTTTGGTGTTTGCAAATTCTTTTAGTATTTGTTTGTGCTGAAAGTTTTTTTATCTTTCCTTCTATTTTCAATGACAGCCTGGCTGGATATAGTATTCTTGGCTGCATATTTTTCTCATTTAGTGCTCTGAATATATCATGCCAGTTCTTTCTGGCCTGCCAGGTCTCTGTGGTTAAGTCTGCTGCCAAACTAATATTTCTAGGATTGTATGTTACAGACATCTTGTCCCAAGCTGCTTTTAGGATTTTCTCTTTGTCACTAAGACTTGTAATTTGTGCTATTAGATGACGGGTTGTGGACCTATTTGTATTGATTTTTGAGGGGAGTTCTCTGTGCCTTCTGGATTTTGATGCTTGTTCCCTTGGCTATATTAGGGATGTGCATAATTTGCTCTAATATACCTCTGTCCCTCTCCCTCTTTCTTCTTCTTCTGGGATCCCAATTATTCTAATGCTGTTTTGCCTTATGGTATCACTTATCTCTTGAATTCTCCCCTCATGGTCCAGTAGTTGTTTGTCTCTCTTTTGCTCAGCTTCTTTATTCTCTGTCATTTGGTCTTCTATATCACTAATTCTCTCTTCTGCCTCATTTATCCTAGCAGTAAGAGCCTCCAATTTTGATTGCACCTCATTAATAGCTTTTTTTATTTCAGCTTGGTTAGATTTTAGTCCTTTTATTTCTCCAGATAGGGATTTCATTTCTCTAGGACAGGATTCTCTGATATCTTCCATGCCTTTTTCAAGCCCAGATTTCTGAACTCTAGTTTTGACGTATTACCAATGTCCATATTGATTAGGTCCCTAACTGTCAGTACCACCTCTTTTTCTTCTTCTTCTTCTTCTTTTTTTTTTTTTTTTTTTTTGTGGTGAGTTTTCCCACCTTGTCATTTTATCCAGATAAGAATATATGGGCAAAGACCCCAGAAAAATATATGTTAATCAAATCAGAAGAGACCTTAAACTGGGGGAAGAAGAAAGGGAGTAAAGGGGAAAAATATATTTAGACTGGTGAGTAGAACAGAGCCACCCACTTGATTTTGGGTGTATTCTGGTCTCTTGGAAGAAACTACCTCCCAAAATTTTAAAGAAAGAGAAACTTATATATATATATACACAAAAATAAGGGTAAACAAATGAAGGGATGGATTATGAGTGTAAAGATGAAAATAAAAGAAGTATTCTAAAAAAGAAATTGATAAGATAAGTTGGTTGGAAAAAGAAAAAAAAGAGGAGAGAATGTGATCAGGCTTGAGACTAGAACAAAGCCATGTGGTAGATTTAGGGTATATTTTGATCTATTAGAAGAAATTGTATCCCAAAATTTTAAAGAAAAAAAAAACACCCTGTATTTATAAAAAAAAAAAAAAAAAAAAAAGGTTAAATACAATGAAGGGATAAAATATGACTATAATAATGAAAATTTTAAAAGATTTTTTTAAAAAGGTATTTTAAGATAAAATAGTTAAAAAACATTACAGGAGGAAAAAGTTTAAAAAATAGAATAAAAAATAAAATAAAAACAATTTAACTTTACAAGACTAAGGGATCATGGGGGGAAAAGCCATGAATTCTATGCCTTGCTTTCCATTAGCTCTGGAGTTCCACAGTTCTTGTTGATCAGTGAACTTGGTCTTGGCTGGATGTTCTTCCTGATCTTCTTGAGGAGGGGCCTGTTGCAGTGATTCTCAAGTGTCTTTGTCCAAGGTGGAACTGCACTACCCTTGCCAGGGGCCAGGCTAAGTAATCTGCTTGGGTTTGCTCTTGGTATCTTTTATTACCTGAATGCTTTCCATAGAGCTTTGGGAGATGGGAATGAAAATGGTGACCTCTCAATCTCCAGCCTGGAGGAACCGAGAGAGCTCAGAGACCCATTCCTCAGTGTGCCCTCAGAGAAAAGTGCTCAATCCCTTCCGGTCCCTGGTCTCCAGCCACACTCCTTGCTCACCCAGTGTATGACCAAGCATTTCTATCTCTGGTGCACAGTCCCATTTGGAGTCTTCAAACCCAGCAGATTTCTGCCACATGCTTCCACACGGGTCCTCCCTAAGGAAGAAGGAGGGCGTCTCTGGATTTTTCCCTTGTGGGGTTCCTACTGGAAGAGCAATGGCCTGATTGTGCCTTAGATCATGGTTTAAGGTAACCCCAAGCTGAGAGCTCACTGCTTGGCTCCATCTCTCTAGCTGGTTTCCTCACTTGGATACCTGGCAACTCTGCCACACTCAGACAACCATGGTCTTTCTGTGACCCCACAGGTCCTGAGACCACACTGTCCCCGCAAGGGCTCCACCTCCGCTTAATCTCTGGAGTGATTTCGCTCAGTGGAGCAGACATCTAAAACTTCTGTTTTTGTGCTCTGCTGCTCCATGGCTTGCTGGAAGCTGGCCCCTCCTGCCGCGGTCTATCTTCGCGTCATTTTGGATTCACTTCTCTGCATGTCCTACCTTCCAGAATGTGGTTGATTTTCTGTTCCTAGAGTTGCTGCTCTTCTTCTCTTCTATCTCCTTTTGAGTTTGTAGGTATTCAGAATGGTTTGATGCCTATCTAGCTTATCTCCTGGGGCCTAATGATATTTCAGTCTGCCACTCCTCACCATCTTGCTTCCTCCCTCTTGCATGTGCTCATTTCTTACAGAGCTTTCTTAGCATGCAAGCCAAGGCCTGGACATGCTTGCCATAAAATCCTTTTCAAAGCAAACTCAAAACCTCTCCCCTTAGCAATATGTATTCTTTGTTGATGAAAATATATCTTGTTCCTTTTGCTTCTATTCCTTTTCTCATGATCTTTCATATTTCCAGGACACTTTTCCACTTCCTTCTCTGCTTTGTAAATTCTTCCCATTTTAAAAGGCTTAGTACAAATATCACCTCCTGTAGTTTTCCTTGATTCTTCTTCCAGAATCACTTTTTATCCTCATCTGAGTTTCCACAGACACCTCCCTTATAGAACTCATCATGTTGTACTGGAGTAAATTGCTTATGTACTTGACTGCTTGTAAAAGACTGAAAGCTTCTCATGAATAGATGTGCCGTATTTCCCTATGTATCCAATGCCAAAGATAGTACCAAAAATTAACCAGCCTCAAATAATTGTTTGAATCTCTATGTTACCATATTCAGAGACATAGAGAAACCAACTATCTTTAAGGGATAGTAAGATCTAAGAGTCTCAAAATTTACTGAAGTTTATTTTTTCCCCACAGGATTATTATAATAATCAAGACAGATATCATTAACAGGCTATAGAGAGTAGAGCAATGGACCTTCTGAGGTTCAAGCTGCACTTGCACAGTTTGTCCTGTTGATATGTTGTAGGGAAAACATTTTTTTTTAAGCAGCACGTGAGTATTAGCAACAGAGGATGGCCTTTAAGAGTCTCATAATAAGCAGAGCTTCCTGAGGTTTGGGACCTACAGACTTCTACAGACCAATGGGTAATTGGACAAGATCAGGTCTTGTACTCACATATCTCATTTCTCCATACTATCTTCACTCTTATTTCTTCCTTATTCTTCCTTTTTTGTTCACATCCTTCTAGATTAAAAAGAAATGTGTATTGGGAAAGAGAGAAATACAGTTAAGAACAATTAATAAGAAAGAATTTCTTGGAATTTACATGTTTGTTCTCAGATGCTTGTTTATTCTGTACCAGGGAAAGTAGTGCTACCTATACTACCAAGTAAATTCCCAAATCGCAGTAGTTGAACATCATGGAGGTCTATTTCTTGCCCACATAAATTCCAATTGACAGTTTGTTTGTCAGGAGAGCGTGGGGTGAATGTGTAGTGGGTATGTCAGAGAGTAAATGTGTGGAGTATGTGTATGTGAGGGGATTTCTGCTCCAGTCATTCAGGAATCCAAGCTGATAGAGACTGCATTCTTCAGCATAGAACTCAATTAAGTAGACATTTCTAACTAACATCTATAAAAAGAACTCTAGGAAATGCCAAGGAGAAAAGGGAATTGAGTCATTGAACAAGTGGCCAGTCTCTGCCACACTAAATGCAAGTAGTCCTACCTAGAATTAGCAAGAAGAAAGTTTTAGCTGTTATATTTATATCTGTATGCACACATACGTATGTGTGTATTCACAAAAAGCCACAAAACACATTCTGTTAGAATAGTCTTTAAAAGAATAACAATAACTAATCCCATACTTTTCAAATGTATCCATATGACATCAATACACTGTGCTTCAGTTAATTCATTTTATAGTTTGGAGATAGTGACTAGAATATTACAAGTTGTTTTTTTTTTTTTTTGCTTATTTTTATAAAAACAGAGCAGTTAGAACTTTAAATTACAGTTGCCTAAGCATTCAAAAATAGATATTTGTGGGTATAAGTGATTTATGTGTTATATAAATAATCTTATTTCTGTTTTAAGACAATTGGATGCAGCATAAAAAAATATAGATGTTCTATTGAGTGAACATAGGAGACCTTATTGTGGAGACATGCTGGAGAACTGGAGTCAATAACAGATTTGCTTGACCTTTGCATAGTTTGAGCTGTATTTTCTACAATAAGAAGACTTATTTTACAGAAAAATTAAGTCAAATTTTGAAATAAAAAGATGCTTATGCCTAATAATGAATAATATGTCAGATTAATCTATTTCTGTCTGCTACAAAGCATTTTTTTAAGAGAGAGACTATAGGAGCAGGGGAGGGAACAGAGAGAGAGACAGAGAGAAGAGAATCTCAAACAGGTTCCAGCTCAGCGACAAACCTGATGTGGGGCATAATCTCAGTATCCTTAGAATATGACCTGAGCCAAAATCAAGCGTCAGACATTTAACAGAGCCACTGTGGCACCCCTACAAAGCATTTTCAGATGCACTGTCTTCATAATTATTAAACCTCAACCCTGGGAAATTAAAAAACTCTAGTTAGAAAGAGCCAGAATCCGGGTTTGGAGTTAATAAAACACAGGCCCCAAATTATTTTTCTTATGGTTAAGAAATGACACTAATAAATGAGACCTTTATTTTTTGGTTTTGTTTTGTTTTATTTTGTTTAGTATGGTCCCAGGAGTAATTTCACTGTAAGCTACTTCCCCACATCACACACTTAACCATGGTTTTATAGGATTTCAGGTTCATTAATTTCACCTCTGTGACAGATCAGCGGTGTGATTCAGGCTCATCTCAGTGGGCCAGTGTCCTGTGCACTCCAGTACTGAATGAAAGATGCTCTCTCTTGAAATGGGCTTCTTCATGCCTTTGCTGTCCATGATTCTCTCTGTGTTCAATATGTCAAATTCAAGTTAAATTGTGCCCCAAGTAAAACGGTAATTGCATTTGATGCCTGGAGGGGTGAACGTCAATTAGTTACAAGTGTTCAAAGGCTCCTGACTGGCAGGTTACATTTTTCTTGTATGATAATTTCCAATTGTTTTGAAGGCATTTTTAACAATGTCAACAGGTAGCAAAACTTTTAAATAATTTTGCCACTTCTCTTTACCACTATTCCATTAAAACCTTCTATTTATCTACCTTATCTAACAAAGCTTGATTCTGGCCTCTCTGGATTCAAAATTTGATTTATTTCTTTTCCTCTTCTTTTATTTTCACTGAAATTAATAACATAACTATGTAGGGGAAAGAATTTTAATCACTTACAAGAAAGGGCTCAAAAAGTCAAAGTGATTTACAGCAGCTTCTCAAATTTTCATGTATATACGAATCACCTGAGGATTTTGTGAAAATGCGTGTTATGATTTAGTAGGTCTGGGGATCACCACAGAGTCTAAATTTCTAATAAAATCCCAGATATGGCTGATGTTGCAGGTCTGTGGATCAAAATTTGAGTGGCAAGGAATAATAATAGTTGAGTAGTATGCAAAGTTAAAGGTTAGCCACAAGGCTAACACATAGCTGCAAATTTAGGTCTCTCATTTTCTGATTAGTAGAATAAAGTCTAATATATTATTTTAAAATACATATTTTTAGATGTCTTTGGATCCGCTAGTAGTTACTCATAATTCCTGAACTTTAACCCCTGGCAATGAAAAAATTCTAGTAAGGAGAGCCAGAAGTCCCTAAAACCTGGCCTGAGGAGAACAAAGGGAGCAAATAAGAAATTTGGCCTCAAAATTTGCTTTGTAGTTGTCTGATTGCAGAACCACAAAAAAAGTAGGTCTAGATGAATGTCCCTAGAGTTTAACAGAATGTATGGCACTTATTTATTTCTTGGTGAATGCTGAATGAATAAAATTGTATAATAATCTCTAATTGTTAAGAGATGTTGCTAACTGATGGCCTATATAAGTTTGAGAGATTAGTTTTCCTGTTAAATATTTTCTTCCCTATATAACTGTATTAAATAAAAGATATACTCTTCTTTAAGAATATGAGTAGTTTTGTTAAAAGGCTCTCACTATACAGACTTATTAGTAATAATGTCTGTTCAAGAAGTAATTCAAGGGGCGCCTGGGTGGCTCAGTGGGTAAAGCCTCTGCCTTGGGCTCAGGTCATGATCCCAGGGTCCTGGGGTCAAGCCCTACATCGGGCTCTCTGCTCAGCAGGGAGCCTGCTTCCTCCTCTCTCTCCCTGCCTGCCTCTCTGACTACTTGTAATCTCTGTCTATCAAATAAACAAATAAAAAATCTTAAAAAAAAAGAAGTAATTCAAGTAAGAAGTCACCAAATGGAAGGTAGAGAGGATAACACGATTAGTTATAGGAAATTAACAAATAGAAGAAAGCATAGTAGAGAATGAGACAATATGAAGAAATTCTAGCTAATTAAAAAATAGGTAAAAAGCATTGTGCCTGGCATCTACTACATATGGAATGTATTAAAGAGTAAATGAATGAACAAAGTTATTATCCTTCTCCAAAAAAAGTTGAACCCATGTTTATAGGAAAGAGAAGAAAGTTAATTTTTCTATAATAGAAAAGGCAAAAAATTTTAACCTTAAGAATAATATATATAATGTAGTGTTTGTTGTCTCAGTGCTGAAAATTAGATAGACAACCACAGGAAATATAAAAGAAAAAATTTTTGCTCACGGCTGCATTTGTTTAGGGTGTCAGTAAAAATTAGATGTGTTTTTTGGGGCACCTGGGTGGCTCAGTGGGTTAAAGCCTCTGCCTTCGGCTCAGGTCATGATCCCAGGGTCCTGGGATCAAGCCCCGCATCGGGCTCTCTGCTCAGCGGGGAGTCTGCTTCCTCCTCTCTCTCTGCCTGCCTCTCTGCCTACTTGTGATCTCTGTCTGTCAAATAAATAAATAAAATCTTTAAAAAAAATTAGATGTGTGTTTCATCATAACATGTTCAAATCAACTGAAGCCGATAAAGGACAATGAACTTTGAGAGACTCTGGGATACTAGACCTTTATCAAAACCAAATGAAGACTTTCCTGAACAATGAACAATGGAACCTGTTTTAATTAACTGTGTTCAAAGAGATAAACTCATTGGAGTCATAACTGGAATGCAAATTTTCACTCCTTAATTGGCAAAACCACCATGAACCCTCTCCTTCTAACAATTAAAAGACCCTGAAATTTCCCTTTATCCAGGAAGTTAATAAATTCTTGCTGTAGACTGAAAGTTTGTTCCCCACCAAATTCATATGTTGAGACCCTAACTTCCATCATGATGGTATTAGGAGATGGGGCCCCTGATAAGTGGTTAGGTCATGAGAATGGAACCCTTATGAATGGGATTAGTTCCCTTATAAAAGAGACCAACTGGCGGCATCTCCTCACCCCTTCCATCAGGTGAGGATATAGGGAGAAGTGAGTGATCTGCAAGCAGAAGAGAGCTCTTACCACAACTCTTCTATGCTGGCACTCTGATCTTGGACCCTTTAACTTCTGAAACTGTGAGGAACAAATTTCTGTTGTATGTAAGCCATCAGTTCATGATCTTCTGTGATAGCAGACTAAGACACTAGCTACTTTTAAAACTCTGGAGATCTTTGTTTTGTTTTTAACCAGTCTCTGAACTGGCCAGTTTCCAGGAGGTTGTACATTTGTTAAGGAAGAAACCTGTTTAAAGTATCAGTTAAGCTGACAGTAGTCATATAGTCCTGGACTACCCCTGACACAAAATGAATGATGCCATTAGGACAAATCTAGGAGATATTTTAAGGATTGTGAAGATGTGAACTCAACTTGAATGACAGGAATGCATGGCAGATA
The DNA here is from genome assembly GCA_004024625.1 of Mellivora capensis. NCBI lineage: Eukaryota > Metazoa > Chordata > Mammalia > Carnivora > Mustelidae > Mellivora > Mellivora capensis. The sequence continues at coordinate 4,551 of PISX010002038.1, read as the reverse complement.
TTTCTCTCTCTCCTTCCAGTTTAACTATGATACTCTGGTAGAAAAAGGACACAGGAAATAAATAGCAAGTGATAGTCATGGTGCCAGATAATGTGACTACATATTGTGGGTAAGATGGGATTTGTCTCAACTATATCTATCTATATCTATATAAATATATATGCTTCCAGATAAAACTGAGACATCATACACAGTGAGAGATGTTACATAAGATATTTTCATTCATTCGACAAATATTTATTGAATGCCTAATATGTACCAGGCTGCATTCTACATTCTTAGGAAATAGCAGTGGACAAAAGTGAAAATGCCTGCACTCTTAATGTGTATGTGCAAATAGACATTTATAAAAATAACTAAATTATATTGTGTAATACATCATAATATATTAAATAGAGTCTGGAGAAAATTCAACCAGAAAAGTGGGATAAGAAATGCTGGGAATGTGGGTTGGAGAGAATTGCCATTACAAATCAGGCAGTTGAAGAATGTCTGGTTGAGAAGGTGATATTTGAACAAAGACTAAAGAAGGTGAGGGGATGAGCCATGTGCAAACCTGAGATCAGAGGGTCCAAGTAGGGACTTAGGAGGGTGCCCTGGGTGTCGTGGAAAAGGGCAGTGTGGCTGTAGCAGAGTGAGCTACAGGGGAACAAATAAGGAGATGGGGTCAGAGAGGTAAGGTTGGAGGGTGAGGAGCAGATCCTGAAGAAAAATATATCAGAGAAGGGAGATGAGCAGTGCTGTGTGTGTGTGTGTGTGTGTGTGTGCATGTGTAAGGTGGTACACTTATAAATTAGGTGGTGATTATATATAATTAAAAAGTTTTGGCTTTGGGGCACCTGGGTGGCTCAGTGGGTTAAATCCTCTGCTTTTGGCTCAGGTCATGATCCCAGGGTCCTGGGATCGAGCCCCACTTCGGGCTCTCTGCTCTGCAGGGAGCCTGCTTCCTCCTCTCTCTCTGGCTGCCTCTCTTGCCTACTTGTAATCTCTGTCTGTCAAATAAATAAATAAAATCTTAAAAAAAAATTTTTGGCTTTAAACTTGAGTAAAAAGGGAAATTTGGGAAGGATTTTGAACAGAAGGAAAAACACGACCTCGTGTCTTGATACCACAGGATCAATCTGGCCATTGTGTTAGGAACAAATTGAAATAGAGTGATGTGAAAACAGAGGCCAGTTAGGGTACTATTAAAATATCTGGGTGAGAGAAAACTGTGACTTCACTAAGGGGATAGCAGTGGAGATGGTGAGATGCGATGGATTCTGGATATATTTTGAGTTCAATAATGGAATTATGTGTTCGTGGATCTAATGTGGGATATGGAAAAAAATGAGAGAAGTTAATTATAACTCCAAGATTTAGGGACTTAGCAAATGGAAAGTCTAGGACTGAGATATAAATCAGCTTATAGACAGTATTTAAAGCCAGGAGACTGGATAAGCTAATCTTGATATCAAAGAGAAGAGGCTCAAACACGGACTCTTGTGATGCCCCAATATGAAGAAGTTGGGATATATGAGCAGGAATCAGCAAGGAAATCTGAGACAGACCAGCTAGTAAGGTAGAAGAACGAATAATTAATTCTCAGAAAGTAACTCTCAGAGATGAATCACTTCCAGTCACACACAGGAGAAACCTCGAGTAATTCAAAAGTGAAAATAAGTGAGAAGAAACAAAGAAATGCTTTCAGAACTCTATGTATCAATATACAGAATATGAGAAGGTTACTTAGAAATGTGAAGGGATATCATCATTATTATTAACAATGTAATGAAAAACAAGTACCATTTAAGTTACACATTGTATTTAATCTCCACAAAGGTGATAATATTATTATTCAGTTTTTATGGAAAATGAAGAGGAGAAAAGTAAGTAATATTATCAATGTCATTCAGTTACAAAAGAATGGAAGAAATGGAAGTTAAAACTGGAATTCAGACATCAAATGGAATACAAGGATATAACTTTGAATTTAGAACATGCATTTTAATGAATTCAAAATTATTAAGATAGCATACATTCAGTATAGTGTACTACATATAAATACAGCTTAAAGAATTGTTATAAAGCAAATATTAGTATAACTATCACCAAGGGCATGAAATTGAATATGTCAGAATTCTTGAAAAATTTGAAGTGCCCTTTTTATTATATATTTTTTTTAGATTTTATTTATTTATTTGTCAGAGAGAGAGAGCGAGTGCACAATTAGGGGAAGCAGGAGTGGGAGAGAAAGAAGCAGGCTCCCCACTGAGCAAGGAGCCCAGTGTGGGACTTGATCCCAGGACCCTGAGCCAAAGCCAGATGCTTAACTGACTGAGCAACCCAGGCGTCCTGTAAGTTCCCCTTTTAGGTCAACACCTTCCAGTTCATCCCAGAGGTAACCATTATCCTGGTTTCTCTGTTGTTCTAAATAATTCTTTATTGTTCTGAGTAATTCTGCCACCAAGGTATGAACCTATAAGCCACATAATTATTTTGTTTCCTTTTGAGCATTACATAAACAGTCCCATATTCCTTTTAGTATTTGGAGATAAGAACTATAGTTGCATCAAGCATAGCTATTAGAACTAAGAACTAAGTGTTATCAACATGATTTAGTTGTGTGTTCCAGGAAATCTTTTGTCAAGAAAAATAAAACTATCAACCAATGAATGACACCACTGCTTGCTTTAGAAAACTTATGCAAAAATTTCTATGAGATAACTGACCATGACAATTGTAGATTACCACTTTGCTATGTTTATTAAGCTGGAAATGATATCACTGACTGCAAAATCCAGTTAGTTCCCTGACTTGAAATCCTCACATTAAACTACTTGTGCCAAAACCCCAAGATCTTATAAATATCCTTCTTCTGACTCCCACCTTCTGAATTACTGCTAAGACCTCGCTAAGGTGGGGTATTCCCTTAGTGCAATGACTCCAGTAAGTTTAGCTTTTCTTTCTTTATTTTTTTAAAAGATTTTATTTATTTATTTGTCAGAGAGAGAGAGAGAGCGAGAGCGAGTACAGGTAGACAGAGTGGCAGGCAGAGGCAGAGGGAGAAGCAGGCTTCCTGTCGAGCAAGGAGCCCGATGTGGGACTCCATCCCAGGAAGCCTGGATCATGACCTGAGCCGAAGGCAGCTGCTTAACCGACTGAGCCACCCAGGCGTCCCATTAGCTTTTCTTTATTAACAAGGGGTCTGATGATGTTTTGGGGTATTCACTGAACTTGGGGAACTTCTTTTTTTTTTAAATTTTTTATAAACATAAAATGTATTTTTATCCACAGGGGTACATGTCTGTGAATCACCAAGTTTACACACTTCACAGCACAAACCATAGCACATACCCTCCCCAATGTCCATTAACCCACCCTCCTCTCCTGATCCCCCTCCCCACAGCAACCCTCAGTTTGTTTTGTGAGATTAAGAGTCACTTATGGTTTGTCTCCCTCCCGATCCCATCTTGTTTCTTTTCTTCTTTTCCTACCCCAGAACCCCCCATGTTGCATCTCCACTTCCTCATATCAGGGAGATCATATGATAGTTGTCTTTCTCTGATTGACTTACTTCACTAAGATGATACCCTCTAGTTCCATCCACGTCATTGCAAATGCAAGATTTCATTTTTTAATGGCTGCATAGTATTCCATTGTGTATACATACCACTTCTTCTTTATCCATTCATCTGTTGATGGACATCTAGGTTCTTTCCATAGTTTGGCTATTGTAGACATTGCTGCTATAAACATTCGGGTGCACGTGCCCCTTTGGATCACTACGTTTATATCTTTAGGGTAAATACCCAGTAGTGCAATTGCTAGGTCATAGGGTAGTTCTATTTTCAACTTTTTGAGGAATCTCCATGCTGTTTTCCAGAGCAGTTGCACCAGCTTGCATTCCCACCAACAGTGTAGGAGGGTTCCCCTTTCTCCGCACCCTTGCCAGCATCTGTCATTTCCTGACTTGTTAATTTTAGCCATTCTGACTGGAGTGAGGTGATATCTCATTGTGGTTTTGATTTGTATTTCCCCGATGCCGAGTGATGTGGAGCACTTTTTCATGTGTCTGTTGGCCATCTGGATGTCTTCTTTGCAGAAATGTCTGTTCATGTCCTCTGCCCATTTCTTGATTGGGTTATTTGTTCTTTGGGTGTTGAGTTTGATAAGTTCTTTATAGATTTTGGACACTAGCCCTTTCTCTGATAGGTCGTTTGCAAATATCTTCTCCCATTCTGTCAGTTGTCTTTTGGTTTTGTTAACTGTTTCCTTTGCTGTGCAAAAGCTTTTGATCTTGATGAAATCCCAATAGTTCATTTTTGCCCTTGCTTCCCTTGCCTTTGGCGATGTTCTTAGGAAGACGTTGTTGCGGCTGAGGTCGAAGAGGTTGCTGCCTGTGTTCTCCTCAAGGATTTTGATGGATTCCTTTCTCACATTGAGGTCCTTCATCCATTTTGAGTCTATTTTCATGTGTGGTGTAAGGAAATGGTCCAATTTCATTTTTCTGCAAGTGGCTGTCCAATTTTCCCAACACCATTTATTGAAGAGGCTGTCTTTTTTCCATTG
>PISX010002037.1:115660-173590 GCA_004024625.1 Mellivora capensis | reverse complement strand
ACCTGGCAGGTGTTCACACACGTGGAATTATATTTTGATGGTGTTTCTCCCTCTCTAGGTGAAAGGCCGTTTAAATGCAGTGAATGTGGGAAGGCTTTTAACCAGAAGGGGGCCCTGCAGACCCACATGGTCAAGCATACAGGTGAAAAACCCCACGCCTGTGCCTTTTGTCCTGCTGCCTTTTCGCAGAAAGGGAATCTCCAGTCCCACGTGCAGAGAGTCCACTCTGAGGTAAACGTCGCGCTCGGGTCTGCGGTGCTCCCGGTGCGGTAGGGGGCTCTGGCATGCGGGAGCCCGAGGTTTTGAAACGCAGGTTTACGGCTTGTGCAGAGCAGACTTTGTGTCAAACAAGAAGCAAACACGTATCTCTCTAGACACCTTTTCGGCTTACCAGGGGGAGAACTATAAAATGTTGTCTTTTCGTGGTCTTACGGATGCTTTCAGAGCTTTCACAAATAAAGGTTGAAAAATGATCACATCGCCCGCGTCCGTTACCGGCCATCGATCCAGTAACACCTCATCCCGTTAGCAAACTTGGAACACACACACTCTCAGGTCTGAGGAACTGAGACCAGAAATAAATTGAGGGGAAAAAAGTATTTTTCCTCTTCCTGTTACTACTGCTAAACTCACCGATGGCCTCGTGCGTGTCTTTTGTCGGCCAGGGCGCTGCTCCGCGTACTTCCCTCGGCGCGAGCTACCGCGGTGAGACCGATGTTCGCCGTTCCTTGTTCGCAGAACGTACTGATTTGTAGAACGTCTGCAAGTATGTCTGTTAGGCAGGTTAACTTTTGTTCTTTCCTGATTTGGTGTTTTATTTATGGTCTAATTGTAGGGTATACATTAACGTTGAAGCGACACAAACACTTTTATCCCAAATCATTTCATTTCATGTAACTGTTTTGCAGAATGAAGACTCATATTCTTTTTTTTTTTAATTGGTGGTTTAGATTTTTTTTAAAAATTTATTTATTTGTCAGAGAGAGAGGGAGAGAGAGCGAGCGAGCACAGGCAGACAGAGTGGCAGGCAGAGGCAGAGGGAGAAGCAGGCTCCCCGCCGAGCAAGGAGCCCGATGTGGGACTCGACCCCAGGACGCTGGGATCATGACCTGAGCCGAAGGCAGCCGCTCAACCCACTGAGCCACCCAGGCGTCCCGAAGACTCATGTTCTTAAAAGTAAATGTGTATCTTTTTATTTTTCCCTTGATGCCCTCAGTATCACTGAAGTATAAGAAACTCCACACCCTTCACGCAGTTTGTAAACGTATTCAGCTTTCCGTACGCAGTGGGTTACTTTTCGTTTTATATTCTAAGAGCCAGATCCATAGGGAGGCAGTGACAACGTGGAGTGTGGCTTCCTTTCGAGCTCAGGAGAGTAGACGTGGCCTCTGCCCGTTACTCTGGGGGAGCCGCCTCTGTGCGCAGACGATGGCTTCGGGATGGCCGTTTACTTGGGCGGCACCCAGAGAGATCTCCCTGGGCCCCCGGAGCTGCCCTGTGAGATGCCGCCCGTGCTCCTGAGGCCAGGACACCCCTCCAGGAGGGTGGGCGGTCACCCGGCTCCCGGCCTGAGAGTTCCTGGGACCTGTGGTGGGGCAGATGGCCGTGTTCCAGCAATGACTTCTAAGGACTGGTTTGTAAATGTTATCCAGTCCTGTGATGAACCTAAAGCCTTAAATTTGGTTCTTGACAAGGTGCTGGAAAAGGAACAGAACATCCATGTTTGGAGAAGTCCAGTCCGTTGTCGAGCCGGTCTGCATCATTATAAGAACAACTAGCGCTGGCCGGAATCCCGGCGGAGTCGTTCAGACGTTGTCTGTGCGCCCGGAGGTGCCGCTTCATTTCCGTCCTCTCTAGGGTTCCCTGTTGGCGTCACCGTAGTTGTACAGCGTAGTTGCTGGTGCGGAGCGCTGGAACCGCGATGAGCGCTCACGCGGCGCGCGGCCCGGCGCGGCTCGTAGCGCAGAGACTTAGACGGCTGCTCGCACCGGGTGGCGCGGGGCACACCGCTGGGAAACTGGGAACCTGAGTCAGGCGTCTTATCCTCGCCAAATTACAACTGGAAGCTGTGTCTTCTTACTTCCGAACCTGTTCTAATATAGAAAAGACGGAAATTTCCATTGATTTCACACTGGCAAGGCGGGTGAGGACTTGGGTCGTGATTTTGGAGGCGTCCGGTTTGACAGAAGTAATGTTACATGGTTACGTCGTTTCTGCCGCTTCTAATGGACGGTAACTGAGGATTGGCTCTAATTAAGTATTTGTATCTAAAGCTTAATTGTAAACATGGTTTTTTCTCTTTTGTCCTTTAAGGTCAAGAATGGCCCCACGTACAACTGTACAGAGTGCAGTTGTGTGTTTAAAAGCCTCGGGAGCTTGAACACCCACATCAGCAAGATGCACATGGGCGGAGTGCAGAACCCCGCGGGCCCCGCGGAGACGGCTCACGTGCTAACGGTGAGTCGGGCGAGCGCCGCACGGGGCGGCCTGCCGCCAGATCGGTCATCTTGGTCGTGACCTTCCGGGGAAATATTCCTTACGATATGTAGTACCACAGAGGTGCTGTGAGCATTTTCTTTAGGGTGGAAGGAAGAAGTGAGGGACTTTCTTATTTTTTTTAATGAGTGAAGGAGAATTGATCTTTTTAAACTTCAGAGTCGTATCAGCTGGTCCTGATGCATGGACTGTCATTGAGCCAGTGAAAATCTCCCAAAATGCAATGATTAGTTCAGGAGACTGATTCCTGCGGTGCTGTTGGTGATTCCTGTTGGATCATCGTAATCCCTGTGGGGTGACGTAAGAATCGGTTACCCTTTTAAAGTAACATTTCTTAAAAAATTAATATTTTTCCATGTCTGAGGGGACACTAGGAATGTCTTCCTGAGGCTGTGCCCCTTTGGGAAACTACACTGTGTAAAGTTGTGCGACACACACCGCCACGCTTGCGTTCAGCCTCTGGTGGGAGTCTCGAGCGCGGCCCCGTCTGTTCGCGCTCGGCCCCTCGCAGCTGTGGGGAGGCCCGCGTCCCCGCGCGGAGAGCGGACGGCGCGTTAGCCCACGCCCGTGAGCTGGCTGGTGGCTGGCTGGTGTCGTCGGCCCCTGCCTCCCGCCGGCGCGGAAACTCGTGTTCAGTCCTCGAGTACCACGTGCGCGTTTACGGCTTGTGTTCTCCTTTCTTACGGCGGTGGCAGCTTCACGTGGCTCCTCACCTGACTCCGGAGCAGGAGTCCCCGCGCCGGAGATCCGCCCCGGGGGGTGGGTCCTGTGTCCACCTGCGCGCAGCACACAGTGCCGGCTCCGACTTCCACCGTCTCTCCGTGTGGCGCCTCAGACCCGGAGTGTCTGGGCGGTCAGAGCGCTTCTCTCCTGGGACGCTCTTGGCTGGGGCTTTCCCAAGCATTTATGCTTCCAGGGCCTCTTTTTTCCAAGTTTCCTGAATTATGTTGGCCACAGTGGTTTCTCTCTTATTTTGTGACCCTTTTGTTTCTGTGCTTTACTGGGCAGGTGGGGAGGTGAGGCCCGTGAGCTCGCACCCCCACGTTAAGCTGATCATCTCTCCTGTCACTCGGGAGACCTTTGAGACGCGTAGTGGGACAGTCCATTCAATACGCTCCTTTAAGATCCCACGTTGTGCTGTGTGGAAAGATCAGTGGGCGCTTTACTTAAGATCTGTGTTTGGGATATTGTAAGATTTTAATGCTCATGAGGAAAATGAGCCTATTCCTTTCTGTTTCTGTTCTTTTAAATTGAAGTACAAATTAATGTACTTCTTACATTTTCAATGACCATGCCACTGCATTTCAGGCCACACTGTTTCAGACGTTACCTCTCCAGCAGACGGAAGTCCACGTGACGTCTGCGTCGAGCCAGCAGAACTCCCAGACCGTGACCGATGTCATCCAGCAGCTGCTGGAGCTGTCAGAGCCGGGGCCGGCGGAGTCCAGCCAGCCCCCACAGCCCGGCCAGCAGCTCAGCATCACCGTGGGCATCAACCAGGACATCCTGCAGGTGAGGCGCACCTTCCCGCTCTCGGTCCGTGCCCGGCCTGGGTATCGTTCCTGGAAAACGAATAGGCAGGGCTTGTTCAAGGAAAGGAATCGTCCTTAAACACAGGTCCCAATTGAAAAAGTTCTTTTTGAACAAAATACGTTCATGGACAGTGCAGAATTCTAAACAGTTAATCTATAAACTTAAAAAACAGTTTAAAACTTAATTTTCTCTACAAGTGATTTAGTTGAGAAGAACAGGCTTTTCAGAACTTCTTGTATCTCCTGTAAGTAATGGAGAGAGTCGGTCCGCCTCTCTTGGCAGCGTGCGAACGGGCCGCATCCATGTGGGAGAGGAGGAGAAGGAGATGGGGCAGAGCACGCTTTTCTGAGTTTGCTGTGCTGGTCCAGCTGTAGCCTCAGCTCTTTCATTTGCAAACAGAGCTGGCCTGCCTTCTCCTCCCTACTTAGTGACCAGTTGTAAAAACTAACCTGTCGCCTCCCTGTGCCTTTGGGGTAACAAGTTGGTGTAAGGAGTCTCGGGGTGCCTGACAGCCGAGGTCTTAAGGGTGGTTGAAGCCGCTGTAATTTAACGCAGTTGATTCCAGATCAGTTTAGAGATAACCAAAGAGGTCTAAGGTCAGATTTCTAAATGTCAAATTAATTAATTCCAATCCGTTTTAGTTGCCATACTGTATTTTGGGTGGAAGTGAGCTGTCAGTTTCCAGAAGGGACATTTCGGCTTCAGAGAGTGGAAAGTCTGGCTTGTAAATGGTGGTTGGCAGGGCAGGGTTGTGCGGCTGGTAGGGCGGAGTTAGAACCCTGGGCAGAGCCTTGTTGCGTCTTTGTGATTGATTTTGGCAGGCCGCCCTGGGCCTCCCACCTGCTAACCTGTTAGTTCTGTTCTGTCTTAGCAAGCCTTAGAAAACAGTGGGCTGTCTTCAATTCCAGCTGCCGCGCACGCTCACGACACCAGCCACGCCAGGACGCCCTCCGCGCAGGTGCCGAGTCTGGACGCCCCTCACCCTGCCAGTGAGCAGACCCACCCCCCAGATGCAGGGCAGGAAGAAGAGCAAGAAAGCCCAGAGAAGCTGGATAAAAAAGAAAAAAAAATCATAAAGAAGAAATCACCATTTCTACCTGGTAATGTGAATGTGCTTTAAGGGTTAGACGTTTTGGGGGGGGGGTTGCTTATTGTTTCTTTCGAAGGCGATACGTTTGCTGACGGTTCTGATAGTGTCGACGTACTTGTTTGGTATTTGAAGACCTCGGCAGTTGTAAACTTTGGGCCGCCTTTTTCCCTGTGAGCGGCGTCTCTTCCTGACAGTCCCCGGCCTTATTACGGGGTCGTCTTGGCCGCCTTCCCGCAGCTGCGCTCTGGCCCCTTTTGTCGCCTGCTTCGCCACCGCGCCGCCTTCTCCTGACTTGTAAGCGCGGCTCCTGGGCCGGACCCCCGGCCGTCCCCTCGACGCTCCCCCTGGCCCCGTGGTGTCTGTGAGCTCTCGGTAACCGGGCCGGGCGTACGGCCAGGCCTGCCCTGGGCTTCGGGGTGCTGATGTCACAGTGGGGCCCCCACGCTGTCCGGACAGGCGCCTCCAGGGCGATCCTTCCCACAGGCTTTCGGTGCCGGGGTGTCTTCTTCCTGCCCTTCCTCCCGCTGTCTCGGAGAGCTCTGGTGGCCACTGAGGGCTGCGCGGGCCTGCCCCTTCTCCTCTCGGTGCTCGCAGCCCTCGCAGTGTTCCCGCCCCCCAGTCCCCTGCCTGGACCGCTGTCTGCCTGGATACATTCTCCTCGGCTCTGGCTCTCCCGTGGGCTGACGCGTGCGGCTCTTACACGGGGCCGGGCCTCACTACATCTTCCCCGAATGCGATCGGTTTCTGTCTTTTGGGCAACAGTGTCCGCTGGTAGTGTTTTCTCAGCGGCGCTGACCGTCCTGCTTCTCCCAGGTCTTGGGGAGCGAGTGCGGTCTTGCTGCGAGGCATGGAATGACCAACGCTCTCGTCGCCGCGGACACTCCTGAGCGTGTCTCCTCTCAGTGTTGACGTGGTTGTGAGACCCTTGTTTCGACCCGCAGATGGTGGCAGTTCTCCTCCTTTCTTCCCCCCGACCTGCCCCTCGTCCCAGGGGAAGCACGGGGTGATGGGACTGAAGCGGTTCATCCTCTGGTTGTTCCTGGTGTCCAGAGAGGAAGGTAGGGGAAGGGCACCCCTCCCACGTTTTTGTTCACTCTCTGAAGCCTTCTGGCCGCGAAGTTACCTCGCGATGGTTTTGAATACCTGCTTCACGTGCGCCCAGTAAGTGGGTGGGAATTCCCAGCCTGGGGAGCGCGTCTGTGAGTGAGCGCTGGCTGCGCCCCCAGTCACTGGGCTCGAACCCTCGAAGGCGCGCCATGCGGGCTGTCGGTGGCTCAGGCTTCTCCGGGCGGAGGCCGGACCTGACTTCCGCGGAGCCCCGAGCAGCAGCGGCCCAGGTGGAGGACGGCGCTCCCGTGCCCCGAGCGTTAGGTGTGTGGTTCAGAGTGGGGTCACCGTCCACGGACGCGGGGTTTGCCGAGTGTGCGGAGGTCATGGCCGTTCGTTTCGGAGCCGCCTGAGTCCGGGAAACACGCACGCGCTACTGAGCTCGTTTATGCAGCTCTGCCGAATTCCCGATCCGGTGCGGCCTCCAGGATGAGTTCAGAGCCAGCATTTTCTCTCCGTGATCCCTCACGAGAGGGTTACCGGGGCCACGTTTCCATAGAAAGAGGTTTCTTCTGATGAAAACTTCTCAGGGAGCTGGACACATTTGTGTAGGGACTGTTTCTGGAACTCGCGGTGCAAGGGGGGCTGAGGGCTGTCGGACACCCCAAGGAGACCGTGAGCACAGCCTCTTCGGAGCAGCTTCGAATTCCCCTTGATTGCGTGTCCCAGCTTGTGCGCCCCGTGCCGCTGGCGCCGTCCCTATTCGGCTGACGTAGTTCAGCAAAAGGGAGGGTCTTTAGTAGAATTTGGTTTCTTATTTCAAGAGGTATTTTCTATATGCATTCACATTTTAACAAATGCTTTTATGTTTTCCATATAACTTAGGACACATAGATCATCTTTAAAACTACACAAAGTTCGACATTTATCGTGGTAAAATATTGGCCCTTTGAAATCACGAGAAAGGTGTTTCGGAAAGCTGGTGACTTCCTTCTTTAAGGAGGACAACGGTATAGCTGTTCTGTGTGGAAATCTTTCTTCAGACCACAGAGATTTTACCTTCTTAGACCAGACTGTGATGGGGAAAACGTAGCCTGAACGTGGCTCCCGTTCTGCCGTGAGAGGCCGGCATCCTCGTGGCCCTCTGCGGCGCGTGGGCCTTCCGTTCAGTGGCCTTGGAAGCGGCGCTCACTGCCCCTCGAGTGGTGGCTCCAGGTCTCGCTACCTGCCCTGCTCCTGCTTTCTGACTCTGCTGCTGGTGACCTGGACGTTTCTGGGGCTCTGGTCAGTCACGACCTAAGTATAAAGTCATTCTTGGTAAGAACCTTAGCAAACATTGTACTTTTTCTAAAACTAACACGCATGAACACGCTGGGATTTTTAGGTCTACTTTGAGTAATTCAAGAGACCGATACTTTCTTTTCAGTCCTGCTTTCGTTCTCTTTGGAGGATCTGTGTTACGAATAAAGAGTTTCTGTATTCATAGTTCAGCTAAGTTACTTGTTATTTTGTATTATGCTTTTGTATAATACAGTCTAGAAAACTTTAAAAAGACCCATTCATTTGAGCGTAGTTGGATTAAGTTTGAAAATTCCATGATTTATCTCATTTGTGTATAATTCTTTGATAGTAAAATATTCAGAGCTTATGAGGTTTTCTTTAGGTTTTGTTTTGAATTATTTGTCATTTGTAATTAAATATATATATTATTTTTACTTAAGACCTTTACTTTTTTTTAATGGTAATGTGGCTTGGAGCTGAGTCCCCATTTGTACCAAATACAACGCAGTGCGGGTATGAAGTGCTAGGAAGACCGCCGGCTCCGAGGTGCTGGTGGTCCGCACGCGGGCGAGGCGCAGCAGAGACAGCAGTGAGCAGCCACAGAGGCCTACGTTAGTTGAAGATGTGCCCTGAGTTTCGAGGTAGGAGAGATCCGTGGGCCACAGTGAGAAAGTAAGAGCTTTGCTGAGTTGGAAAGGGGAGAGCCCGGTACTCCGGAAACGGAGGGAAGCACACGAGTGTTCAGTGAGAGACGCGCGCGGCAGAGAGCGTTCTGCTCCAAGGACCGTTGTGACTGTTTCATTTTGTGGATTTTTCTGTATTAACAAGTGTTTTACACACTCCTAGTATTAAATACGGTTGATCTATAGCTAACATGTTCTGCAAATGGAACGATAAGGGTGTGTTTGGTTGTAGCCACGCACATACGGAACTCCACCGCGCAGGGCCCGAGAGCACAACCGAGGGGCTCCTGTCACCCATCTGAGCCTTTAGGAGCGTCCTGGAGGGTCATGTACTGTCTCCACAGAGATCTTGTCTTTTCTTGACTGATGTGTTGAACTTTTGTATATGGTCTGGGTCTTCTTTGTTAATTTATGTGTTTCAAATACCTTTTCCAGAAGTAGCTTCTCTTTTCACTCTCGTTAAGATGTCTTTTGATGAATAGATGAATAGAGATTTTTATTTCACTGCAGTTGTCTTGATGGTATAACTGTTTTGTGTGAATATCTTTCTACAGGTCAGGAGGATTTTATCTTCTTAGACTAGAGCACAGTCTTCGTAACAGCCTTTTCTTGATGATTCAGAATCATAGTTTCATTATTGTGCTGTGCTCTGGTTGCCCTTCTGTTCTCTTCCTTCAGTCTTTCTCTTCATAGTTTGTGTGTTCTCTATTTCGTGTAAGAAATTTTTCCTTTACCCACATTGAATTCTCCCCTATTTGTTTTTTTTTAAGTAAGTGACGGAACTTGAACTCACGACCCTGAGATCAAGACCTGAGCTGAGATCAAGAGACGCTTAAGCGACTGAGCCCCCCAGGCGCCCCTGAATTCCCCCATATGTTCTAATGGAAGTATTAGAACTTTGCCTTTACATTCAGTTCATTAGTTTATTTGGACTTTATTTTTATGCATAAGAGGTGGGATTGGAATCTTATTTATCCCCGGGTGGTAACTGGTCGTCTAGCAGCACGTTGTGGAAAGTCTGTGTCTCTGATACGTAATACCAGGTCTGTGGAGATCTGGTTTCTGTCTCTGTGTGTGGCTAAGCTCTGGGTTTGTAATTGTGCCCCCTCATCTGTCTGTGCGGGTACCCATACACTGTCTCCGTTATTTAAAATAGTTCTTGAAATCATCAAGGTGGGTCTTTCTTTTTCTTTTTCTTTTTCTTTTTTTTAAAGATTTATTTATTTATTTATTTGACAGAGATCACGAGTAGGCAGAGAGGCAGGCAGGAGAGAGAGAGGAGGAAGCAGGCTCCCCACAGAGCAGAGAGCCCGATGCGGGGTTCGATCCCAGGACCCTAGGATCATGACCTGAGCCGAAGGCAGAGGCTTTAACCCACTGAGCCACCCAGGCTCCCCGGGTCTTTATTTTTCATTCTCTTTCAGATTATCTTGGTCTTGGGTGGACAAAGTTGGTTTCTGTAAAATACAGCATTTTTATGTCCATGAACATATTTCTCTTTCTGCTGGTGTCTCTTGTTACGTAAAGCTCTTGCAAGTCTTCTCAGATTTATTCTTTTACCTTATTTTTTTGTCTCTGTAAACTCCTTGTATGTTGCAGGTTTTGTTTGCTATAGGTATGTAGGAAGATAATTGGCTTCGTAGATTGATCATGAATCCATCAACCAATGAATTTCTGTTGTTAATTGTAGCCGTTTATCTGGAGATTATGTTGGCTTTTCCACGTAGATACTAGATTGTGTATGAATAATGACGTTTTTCCTCTTCTTGGCACATTGGCGTGGACCTCTGCCTATGCTGTGGAGCTGCCGTCCCGACTGGGGACGGTTCTAAAGTTTCACCGTGGAAACACGTTACTCTTGGCTTTTCACAGAAGCTCTTGGATTTGGGAGGCTGCCTTCCATTGCTGGTTTACTTAGGCTTTTGTTTTCTTCCTCATGTTGAATATTAGCAAATGCCTTTTCTTTCTCTTTTGCTATGATCATATGTTTTTCTCTTTTAACCTCTGAGGCGGTAAATCACGGTGATTGAAGGATTAATGGCGAGCATACCGTGTCTTCTGTCCGGGCCTCCAGGTTACTCTGGCTTTTTTCTCTTCCGCCTCCCTCTCCCTCTCTTTTTCCCTTTATTTCTTCTTTATGACACATTTTGTAATTTGCTTGGCCAATATTCTTTTTTTTTAATTTCACTTAATAGAATAATACTTTTTTATTAAAAAATGAATAATTCAGTACTTTTAAATCAGTGAATTATAAAACCGTTCTCTCTTACAGAATGTGCGCAGGTGTTAGACGTGAAACGCGATCCAGGAGGCATTACTGTGGCTACTGCAGCCCCTCAGACTTGTACAGCGGTGTTCTGTGTCACGGTTTGAGTCGGCATGTAAACGACTTCTCTTGCTGTCACTTCCTGTATTCAGGGAGAAACAGCCTGTTTCACAGAAAAGTCATCCTGCGTACCCTGCAGGAAGCTCAAAGCAGTGTTAAAAAGCTGGGTGTGCATGGCACAGAAAAATTCCTCGTTTATCAGTCATTAACTGAGCTCCCTGGAGGGCACGGGGAGAGCAGCTGGGACGGCTTTGCTCTCTGGACGGACACCGTTGAGTCATTTTTAAGACCTTCAGCGTCAGGCTTCTGGAGTGCTTTCCAAAACCTCTGAGTAATTCCTGCAGCTGCCTGGGAGGGTAGGTGTTCTTGCTGAAGACCCCAACGCTTCGGGCTCCCTGCCAGGCTGGCTGCAGCCGCGGGTGAAGCCCGCACGGCGTGCGTCGGTCGGGTCAGAGGCTCTGCAGCTGCTGGGAGCCGCGCGGAACAAAATCAGTGGACCCCGCTGGTCCCTCTTCGCCTCCCGGGAGCCGTACCAGCTTCCAGAGGGTGAGAGAGCGTGTCCTCTGCGCAGGGGGGTCTGGATGTGGGCCCCGGACCTTGGTGACGTGCTCTGCACCTTGCTTGCTCCGACGCGGCGCATCCCACCGCTGCGGGAAGGCGGAGTGGCTCCTCCCCGAAGCCGCAGACTGGCTGCTTCTGCCCAGAGCAGCGCTACCAGAATCGCATGAAGCAGAGGCGTGACTGCACGTGGTATAAACAAGGAGTCCTGTGTCTGTCGTTGCCCGTAGTCTGGTAGTCTGTGGGTGGATAAAAGGCATGAACTCCTGGAAGTCTTCCGCGTCGGTCTTGGAACGAGTGCTCGGAGGTGTTTGAGGCCAAGAGAGCGTCTTCCTCGAGGCAAGTGACTACGGGACGGAGGAAGGTGGGAGCGCCCCTTCTGAGTGTCCCTTCAGAAGGGACAGCGAGAACGGACACGAGCGTCGCGAGCAGGCCGGGTAACCTTCGGAACGAAGCCTGTCGCTGGCTGTGCGAGGGACCTTCGTCTGCCCACTTGAGGGCACTGACATGTCACTGCTGAGCGCGCCCTGAAGCGCTCGTAAGACACGGCAGCTCGACGCTGCCAGAGCGCGGGGTTGCGCGGCGAGCCGGCTCGAGCATCCCGCAGCCTCCCCTGCGTGTGCGCTGCATCGGGACCCAGCCACTGAGGCCGTGGCCTTGAGGGTTCAGAGGGGCAGACGTCCTCCCCACTTTCTGTCCACTGCTGGCAGATTGCCGACAACAGCGACCAGCGGACTCGGCCATGTCGTGGGGTACTCAGTGACGAGGACTGAGGGAGACGTGGCCGCTTTACTGCATTCACAGGACGGGCTCTGGAGCTCCGGCGTCTGCTCCCGACCCCCAGGATGCGCGCGTCCCCCCAGTGGTTGCTGCTGAATAGCAGTACCGTCCGAGGACAGGCATTTAACTTGGTGTTTCGCCGCTTGAACGCAGAGCGATGTTCTGGGCCCGTCGTTTGTCCCGGGGGGAAGCTTCCGTATGCGGCTGCGGCTCAGGGGACGTCGGTAGATGCTGGAGAGCAGCCGGGACCCTGCGTCGGGTGTCCGAGCCAGCACATGGATGCGGCCCTAGGAGAGCCCGTCCGTCCATCCCCACTGCTGAACTCAGGCTTCTCTGAGTACGGGGGGTGCCCTCTGGTCCCACTGACCACTCAACAGTCCTGCCTCCCGCCTGTAAGGTGGGGTCCCTGTCCCCTTGTCATCCTCGTTTTCCACCACGCCCACAGTGGACGCTGAACATGGAACTGGCTGCGTCCCCAGGAGCTACCCTTGCGTGGAGTTGACTGAAGAGTGAGGAGGACATGCCCACAGGTCTTCCTCGAATTTCACTATTTCTGTCATTCGTGTGCTTGATAACAAAGGAAAAAAAAAATCTGTGCATATTTGAAGAGTTGTGGTCAATATCTTCGTTCTCCTCCGGTGGCACAGCTCTCGTGGCATGAAGATTCTCTGGCATCTTACCCCATCTATCTCCAGCTCCGACTTGTGCCGGTCCCCACCTGCCGTCTCACACTCTGGCCACCGTGAACTTGCAGTTTCCGGAACACCATACCTGGCTTTCGCTTCTTTGCCTGGTAAAAGTACTTCCGTCCAGGTCCTGCTGTCTTTCCAGTGCATATTTTTTGGGGGTTAAGATTTACTTATTTATTTTTTACGTAATCTCTTTACCTGATGCAGCGCTTATACCCAGCCCAGAGAGGAGGAGGTGTGCTCTTCCCGCCGAGTAGGCAGGCGCCCCTCGAAGGCAGGCGTTCTTGCGTGTTCCTACCCCCTGGGACGAATCTGCGCGCCTTTGCCCTGTCCACGAGCGTAGGTCCCGGCCCCCGCACAGGTGGAGCTCTGTGTGCAGTCCTCGGTGCCCGCAGGGGCAGGAGCAGGCCCGCAGTGGCACCTGGTGCGCAGTGAATGCTGTTCTTGGAGCGGGGCCGGAGGACAGGGTTTCTGAGAAAACGATTCTCAGACTCTGGAATTGGAGACTTCCTTATGTGCCTTGACTTTTCCACTGACTGGCACCTGACCTTGGGCAAGTCAGCTGACCTTGACAGTGTCAGCTTTGGGGGCACTTGGTGGGCTCAGGCAGTGAAACCTGCGACTCTTGACCTTGGGATTATGAGTTTAAGCCCCACTTTGGGTATAGAGGGGATTTAAAAAAAATACTTTAACAAAATAAAATGTCGGCTTTGTCGTCTTTGAAATGGAGCAATGACCAGGTAAGTGGGAGAGAGCCGAGTGGGAAGAGCCATGTAGGATAGCTCCTGACTCGTGGTAACCGACTGCTTGAAGGAAGACAGACATCTTAAAATTACTGTTTTCAGTGGATGAGAGGGAGGGGCTCAGGTCACATAATTCAAAAGATCTAACACAGTGTACGGTGAATGACCCCCTGTTTGTCCTTGCCCTCCGTGTGCCCCTCTCCAGGGCCTGGGCGGCCACGGGCTGTCCAGACAGCTCGTTTGTTAAACGAGCGAGGGCAGTTATGTTCTGTATCACATTGGGTTGTAGCAGGGTGCGGGCGTCCCCTGTATGCGCATCTTTTTTGCAGTTCACTTTTCCCCCGTGATACCTTATTTTCCTAAACGTCTAGGGATTGTTCCCTTTCATGGGTAAGGAATTACTTAGGTTGCTTGCAGGCTTTGCTAATACAAAGGATAATAAACTGATAGAAACCCTTCGACTCTATGAATTTCAGTGTGCCGCACTGTCCGCTGCTCACGGGACAGTCCCAACAGGACGGCGGTAAAACCGATCCAGCCCCGGGTCTTACTCAGACGTCATTGTTTGTGTCACTCACGTGCCTGATAACAAAGGAAAAGAAATCTGTGCGTATTTGAAAAATTGTGGTCGATATTGCTGATTGTCCTTCCGTGCACCTGTGTGTGTTGTTTTCCGGACGACACTGGGGCGGGGGGAGGGTACCTGTTTGCTCGTAGCCTTTTGAACGGTTGTTACCCAAACCTGGAGGTCCCTTCTCCGCATCGGTAGGTTCAGGATGGTTTCTTACTGTGGTTTCCATTTCACTTCGCCTGTGAGGAGTCAAAGGTTGAGCAGCGCTTCACGTTAAGAGCCCCCTGCGTTTTCTGTTAGCCGGCCGACTCCAGACTTCGGTGTGCTGTAACGTGTTAGGGACGACAGGGTTTTGAGAGCATACATTCTCTTCTTATTTGTCTTTTTGAATTAAAAGGGGGAAATGTTTTGTTTTTCCATGGCCAAATTTATCATGGATTTTGGACTCATATAATAGAGTTTGATGCTGACATCATGGGAAATAACCTCTTTTTTATCCAGCACTTTCCTGCCTTCGTATTTTAAACTAAATCTTTGACTCAGTATTATTTTTTGTTCCTGGGCAGACACCTGCTGTCCACACACCATGACCCCATACCATTCTTTAATCCGCAGCCCTGTGCGCGTCCTGTCTGCGCTGCGTCCTGGGCACGGATCTGTCTGTGTGCACGTGTTCTGGTACCTCTGTAGTGTGCCCTCATAGCTAGCACGCCTCGTCATCCCCAGTTACGCCGTTTTCAAAGTATAGTTTTGGCGATTTTCACATGCTTACTTTTTCATGTGTACTTTAGAATTGTCTTCCAAAGTTCCAGAACTCTAGTTTTTAAAAAATTGCTATTGGTATTTGTATATGTGATTTAATCAGTGAAAATTGATGTCTATAATTTTTCATCTTTGTACCAAAGAATGGAGTGTGTATTTCCATTTATTCAGATCTTTATATTTTTTTCATATTTTAGTAGTAATTTAAAATTTTCTTTTGGATTTTGTTGGCTAGGAATGGTGTTGATTTCCGGGTATTAAAATGTGGGCCTATTTCTTGGTTTCAGGTTTTTTAAGGCATATAATTGTATCATTTGTAAATAGTGATTTTACCTTTTTCTTATAGTTTATACTGCATATTTCCATATCTTACCTAATTTCATTGGCATGTATCACTAGAACACAATAAATTCATGGCAGGGATAGTGGACTTTTTCCTGGCTATAATAGGATTCACTTTCCTGTTTTCCTATTAAGTCAGATGTCGTACTGAGATACGTTTATTCAGCTCCTCCTGTTTTTAGACAGTTTTTTTAAAAGTTAAGTCTAGATGTTAAATTTTAGGGGCGCCTGGGTGGCTCAGTGGGTTCAGCCTCTGCCTTCGGCTCAGGTCATGATCCCAGGGTCCTGGGATCGAGCCCCGCATCGGGCTCTCTGCTCAGCGGGGAGCCTGCTTCCTCCTCTCTCTCTGCCTGCCTCTCTGACTACTTGTGATCTCTCTTAAATAAATAATATAAAATCTTTTAAAAAAAATTTTAGCAACTGCCTTTTCATCTTGAAGATGATTTTAATATATGTTTTTCCTTTTAAATTCACTAATATGTTGGAAGAGGAAGGCAGTTGCCCAACACTAGAGAAAGTTGCCTTGCAGGAATGCAGATCTGGTTTTCCAGATCTTTCAATTTGTCAAAGGGTCGAGTAGGATTTAGTTTTTTTTTTTCTAATAGTGTGTGGGCCAAACAAAGCGTATGCGGCCGCATTTGGAGACATCTGCCGGGCTGCTAGTCTGTAATTTCCGTTTCATTCCATTCCCAGGAATAATTAGAACCCAGTGACATGTTTATGTCATGTCACTGTAGGTAATTAAAGCCAAAGTTTTCATTTTTGTCCAGAAAAAACCTGATGGGGTGGGGATTTCCCAAGTTTGGCAGATACTATAGTTCTCCCACCTTTTTATACCTTGCTTTTCTGATTTGTCACAAGACCATGAGGTAATTATTGTACTTTTATGACTTACGATTTAATGCCAATAGATAAAATTTATTAAATTTCAGACTTCTGTAATATAAACAATATCACCATAAAATACTGTCTTTCTCTCCTTTTTAAAGCCACTTTCCTTATTTCTTACCCTTTTCCCTGTGATTTGTCCTGGTTTCCATTGTGTCACTGTTTTTATGCTCTTTTTTATTCTTTTACCTAACCTGTGTTAGGCTTGAAAAGAGCATTATATTCAGGAAAATACATTTTCTTTCCTTATAGATTCACATAACATAAGGAGAAATCCTTGCATTTACTAATAACAAAGAGAAGCAAACAAAAGATCCCCCCTAATAAAGCTGTGTCTGTGCAGACATGGTCAAAAAGACAGTTAATACTTTCTGACAAGTTTCATTACCTTGGCCAAAATCTGTGTAATTTCAGATGGGTTCTTTACCTCATTGTAGATGTCTTTTTAACCTCAAATGAGATGAGTAAATCTAATAAACAATTATGAAAGATAAGAAGTGATCCTGCTGAATTTTGTTTTAAAAATTTTTATAATTTAGGAATCATTTATTATGTTTCCCTAAGTTCTGCTTGTGATTTTTCTTCTGCTAGGGATAGTTTTACTTTTTATTTG
Source organism: Mellivora capensis (assembly GCA_004024625.1). Taxonomy (NCBI): domain Eukaryota; kingdom Metazoa; phylum Chordata; class Mammalia; order Carnivora; family Mustelidae; genus Mellivora; species Mellivora capensis. The sequence goes on along the minus strand of PISX010002037.1, from coordinate 157,188 downwards.
TATTTGTATTTTTTTTTTGGCTAGGAATAGTTTTAAACCTGATTGAAAGTTGAACAATAATACTTAAAGTTAGGGGTGCCTGGGTGGCTCAGTGGGTTAAAGCCTCTACCTTCGGCTCAGGTCATGATCCCGGGGTCCTGGGATCGAGCCCCGCATCGGGCTCTCTGCTCAGCAGGGAGCCTGCTTCCCCTCCCTCTCTCTCTGCCTGCCTCTCTGCCTACTTGTGATCTCTGTCTGTCAAATAAATAGTAAATACAAATTAAAAAAAATAATAAAGTTACAAGAGTCTTTTATATTATTTGATCATGAACTCATATGTGTCATACATACTGTTTCTTTGTCATACCTAGTTACAAGTATCTTTTTGCAGCATGAAAATTCCCCATCTCCTATTTCTTTCTTTCTTTATTTGACAGGCAGAGATGACATGTAGGCAGAGAGAGAGAGGGTCAGGGAGAAGCAGGCTCCCCGCTGAGTAGAGAGAGCCTGACTTGGGGCTTGATCCCAGGACCCTGGGATCATGACCGGAGCTGAAAGCAGAGGCTAAACCCACTGAGCCACCCAGGCGCCCCCCACCATCTCCTAATTACTTGCACGTGTGTTGCATTTTGCTCACACCGGATCGGTTGAGACAATGCTTATTGTGGCTTCTTCCTTCGCTCCATGTTCTTGGAGCTGGTCGTGGAGTCCTCTGCTCGCATCTGCTTTTCCTCCCGTTCCTGGCGGGCTGCGTTTGTGTCCCGGCTGGTTTCTGTTCCCGTGCGGTGAGCGCTCTGACCTCTCACAGGCTGTGATTAGTGTTCTCATGGAGCTGGTCAGGTTTTCTGAAGATTAAATCACAGTCTTAGTAATTTCAGTGATCGTGGAAGTTTCAAGCTTTGTCGTAACTGATCATCTGTCTTCTGCGGTGGAAAGAAGCGTGTAGCCCCTCGTCGGGACGGTGTGTCGTCCGACCCTAACCCTGCAGGGACATTGGGGTGCCTTCGTGTCTGGTATCAGAGCTGGGCTGCGTGTGATTTTCCCTTGGCTGCAGGTTCCATCCGCGAGGCGAATGGTGTTCGGTGGCACGTGTGTCCCTACTGCACCAAGGAGTTCCGGAAGCCGAGCGACCTGGTGCGCCACATCCGCATTCACACCCACGAGAAGCCCTTCAAGTGTCCCCAGTGTTTCCGGGCCTTCGCCGTGAAGAGCACCCTCACCGCTCACATCAAAACGCACACGGGCATCAAGGCGTTCAAGTGCCAGTACTGCATGAAGAGCTTCTCCACGTCGGGCAGCCTCAAAGTGCACATTCGTCTGCACACAGGTGCGGGGCGCTCGGGGGCGCGGGCTCACGGGGTCTGCGGGCCGTGGAGGCGGCTTCGAGGGCTCGTGGTCCCTCGTGCGGGTTTGCCCTTCCCTTAGGGAGGCCGGGCTCGCGGCGCGTCCCGCTCGGGGAGCTGGTGGCTCCGCGGGGAGCAGGGAGCAGCACCGCGCGGGGAGGAGACGGCTGCTTGGGGAGCTCCTGGGCCACCTCGGCGCATGCCGGAGCTGGGCCTTTCTGTGGAAGGGACGCCTCGGGAGGCGCTGGCGTGGAGGCCTTGGGCGCCGAGGGAAAACCTGATACTTGCTCTACCATTTGGGTATTTTGTAATCGGTATTGAGGTCTGAAAACGTTATATTTAGGCAGTAATTTTGTCATAGTTTTATTGAGGTATAATTCACAAATCACAAACTTTACTCTTCAAGTGAATTCAGAATTCACTTTATTCAGAAATTGCGTGACCCACCCAGCACCCAGCCGTCTGTTTTCAACCTTTTTATCCCCCTTCCCTCCTGCAAGGAGCCCCAGGCCCGCTAGCAGTCACTTCCCCTTACGGCCCGGGGTTCCTGGACCGCGCTGACCTTGGGGTGAAGATTTGAATGTTTTCTTTCGTTTGAGTTTCGTCCTGTGCCCTTCTTAGGAATCTCCAGTTTCATTTACCAGTGAAACTGTAAGGGAAGGAGAGAGCACTGATCACGGAGCCTTGTTCAGAGGAGCCCGTTCCTGTCGTCGTCCACGGCGGCGGCTTTCTTCCCCGTGAGCAGCAACGTGCTGCTGCGGCTCGGAGCTGCGAGTGCTGTCCGGGCGCGGGGGTGCTGGGCCCCGGCGGCCTGTGTGGCGCGGACGCCGTCGTTTCCGTTTACAGACGACGGCTGGGGAGAGCGCCGTCGCACACACTCCAGTATTCTTAGGGACCGGATATTTGAGTATCTTAAGGTTTAAATGTTTTACGATGCAAAGTTAACAAATTGTTCTTTAAAATGCTCTTATGACATCTAAGTATGCAAACAAGGGAAGGTAACTCTCGTGGATAATGTCCCTGAAATTATAGGCGTGAAGTGGATGAATATTCAAATCAGCATCAAAATACTAGATTTTTATGTTGGCCTTAATTGTTAAGATGTGTTTTCTTTAAATAATTCTGTGGTGTACTTTTATTTTTATTAGGGGTCAGACCTTTTGCTTGTCCTCACTGTGACAAAAAGTTTCGAACCTCAGGCCATAGGAAGACTCACATTGCTTCTCACTTCAAACACACGGAGTTAAGAAAGATGAGACACCAGCGTAAACCTGCAAAGGTTCGAGTCGGCAAGGCCAGCGTTCCAGTCCCCGACATTCCTTTGCAAGAGCCGATTCTCATAACTGACGTAGGTAAGATTCTCTCCCACTTCGTACCATGCAAGGATCATATAAATATTACGGTCTACTTAGTTTTAAGCACGGTGTTAATGAAGTTTTTGTTCAGCATTTTTGCTTTATGGCCTAGTATGTTCCACAATCAAAATGAAAATCTTAGTTCTGTCTGAATTGTTGCTCAAATCGTGTTCTTGGTTAAGGAAGAAATGATGTGTACAAGTGAAGGTATTAGCATGTAAGTTCTCATTGAAGAAAAATTCTGCTTCAGTAGAACTATCAGTGTGGACAAGTGCTCTTTATGTGAAGTACACGGTGCCTTCTGTTTTTTTATATTTAGATCCCTACATAGTATGTAACCGATTATTATTGTATGGCTGCTTTAATCTTTGAACTGAAAGGAAAAAATTTCCAGCTTTTAAAGCATTTTTAGTCTCAGTTATTATAATCAAAGTAATGTACAATTTTGTTAATTGAAAAATGCTTGTTTCTAAAAAGAAAACACTGCTTATGAGAATCTTCTGAAAAATGATTTTTGTAAGTGCTCAACAAAATTAAAGAAACTTCATTGAATTCTGTGCTAAAACTTTTCTTTTTGTGCAGTTCCTCTATTTCATTATGTCCCAGGCAAGATAGTTCATAGTCTATGAACAAAATTAACATCAAAGTATAATTGAATATAAAGGTTAAAATGTATAAAGGGAGATATTTTAGATGAATATAAATTATAATCTGCTAATAAGATGATCAACAATCATGAATCTTTATTTAGGAGCATAGCATCAAGTATATAAACTAAGAAAAATTTGAAGAAAAGAGAAATATTCAAATTCTAGAGTATAGTGAAAGATCCTCTGATCGATTTAATGGAGCAGTGAGACTAGAGAGGCTTTGAAGTTCACATGTGAAAAGGGTTATCTTATAGCTTCTACTTTACAATACATACTCTTAAATATACGTGAAATAGAAAGTTGATCAAATCCTAGGATAGAAAAAATTAAAAACTTCAAATGTAGATATTGTACAGGACACAATCTTTGATTACAGTTCAGGGAAAGCATACTGGGACACACCAGATGTATTAGCTGTAGTTCAGTTAGCTAACACATTTGAAGATTTAGATGAAATGGACCTTTTCTAGAATAATGTACTTAAAATTGACTGTAGAAGAAGTGGAAAACTCCAAAACAGATCACAAGTTGAAGGTCATCCTCCCCAAAGTATTGTTCTCTGATGATTTTATGTCTGAGGTCCTCTCAGCTTCTGAGGAACTGTGATTCTTAGCATATTAGTTATTCAAACCCTAGAAGCTGATTAAAGCTCCCATGGGAGGTTAGAATACTTTGATGTCCTTGTCCACTTTTGGTAGTTCACAAAGCAAAGCAACAGACACATTTTACTTAATGTGTATTTAATCTTTACTATAACCTGTAGGTTCTCACTGGTTTGTGCTATACCTGAAATGTGGAAAAATCTCTGAAAGTCAGAACAAATTCAATGTTATTTAGCGGCCCTAGAATTAGCCTTCGTGTTTGAGAGTTACCTTCAAGTTACCAGTTTTTTTCAGGTTGCCAGTAATCAAATCAAACACCTGTGGGTTTCTTGACTTGAAGTCTGTAAACCCTTGTTGAGTTAAACTGCAGTCCTAATACCTCAGATGTTTTCCATGGGTAAAATGGGGTACATTTCACTTGTTGGACTCACAGATGCTTGTGAATCAGAACTTGGACCTAATGAGTGGAAGCAGAATTCTCCCTTGGTCTAGTCTGAATGACATACATGAGGGAAATGATTCATAGGGTGGCTTCACATTGTGAAGTGTAAAGTATTGCAAACATTAATTTTCATGCATAACTTCATTATTGTTTGTATTTGTGTCTGTCTCTTCTTTCAGACTCTGAGCTCCTTGGGGCTCTATAGAAAGGTCATGACTATAATAACCTTTGGGGGGCAGATTTTGATAAAAATGTGACAAGAGGGTTTTAGCATAGATAGTTACAATTATTTGACTTTACTGGGAGATGAGCTGTTCTAGTTCAGCCTAGTGACTTAAGACACATCATGTCATTTAGAATAAGACTGTCACTTAGGAAAGTATTAGAATGCATTAAAACAATTCTTATCAAGTCATTTAGTCTGCCTATTAAGGGAACACTGTTGGTGGTGTAGTACCATATGGATATAAAAACTTCCAGAGAGCTGTATAGGAACATAAAAATAGTCATTCCAAAACCTCTCTGTGTTCCTCATTTGTACAGATGTAAAAACTAATTATAATATTGTTTTTAGGTTATATAACTAGTTTGTACTCAAGGTAGAATAACAATCTGGATCTTCTGACTTCTAGACCAGAGTTGTGTTTAGTAAAATTCATTTCCTCTGCACCTGCACGCCCAGGCACAGAAGTGTGGAAGAGCACACCATGACTTTCAAGTAGTCATTGTGTCGTGGTATCAAGCACCAGTAATTATTTTCCTCAAGCACCCATAATTTTTACTGAACATGAATAATGTGAAATTTATTGTATGTTATGAATTGTATTTCACTAGATATGCTGTCTTATACTCTAAATGTTTTTTTTTTCTTACTCGAGCTAAATTTTCAATACAGTTATGTGCAGACAGGGGAGGTATTGGAATCAAGGTGATCATAATATTCAGAGGGAGTTCATTATTACCATCATAAAAAGCTGAGAGAGTTCATTACTACCAGGTCTTTTTACAAGAAATGCTAAGTGGATTTCTTCAAGTGGAAGTAAAAGAATAATAATTAACACTATAAAAACATAGAAAGTAGCATAAATCTCATTGGTAATGGCAAATATGCAATCATAGTTAGATTCTGCAATATGGTAATAGTGGTGCACTTTACTTAAAACTCTCGTTTAAAAGTTTAGAAAAAGAGAAGATAGTAAAAATAACCATACAGTAATCTGTTATTACATAATATAAAAAACATATAAATTATAACAGTAATAACCTAAAATGTGAGGGGGAGGAGAAGTAAAAATGTAAAATTTGAATCTATTGAAGTTATTACCCACTTAAAATAGGATGTTATAAGTTTAAGGTAATCTGTGTAAGCCTCATGGTAACCATAAGAGGAAATCCTATAATAATTACACGAAAGAGCATGATAAAGAAATTAAACATACTGATACCAAAAGGCATCAAAGCACAAAAAAGACAACAGAATAAGAAACAAGGAACATTGGATCCAGAAAACAATTCACAAAATGACATTAGTAAGGTCTTACCTGTCAATAATTACTTTAAATGTAAATGGATTAAATCCTCAGATTAAAGGACACAGAGTGGCTGAGAGGATGGTAAAACAAGACCTAGTGATATGCTGCCTACAAGAGGCTCATTTTACCTTTGAAAAGATGCACATAGTCTTAGAGTGAAGGGATAGAAAAATACATTTCAAGCAGATGGTAACAAAAAAAGGGGAAGTTATACTTGCATCAGACAAAATAGACTTTATTTATTTATTTTATACAGAATAGACTTTAAAGTAGAAATCACGAAAAAAAAAAGACAAAGGAGGTCATTATATAATGATAAAGGGGTCAGCACATCAGGAAGATATAGCAGTTGTAAATATCTGTGCATGCATCATGGGAGTACCTAAATATGGCAAGCAGAAAGTAAGAGCCAAAAGGAGAAATAAAGAATAACACAGTAGTCATTGAGGACTCAGATACTCCACTGTCAACAATGAACAGACCATTCAGGTAGAGAATCAATAAGAAACAGCAGATTTGAACAACACTGTAAACCAAATGGACCCAACAGGCATATATAGAACATTGTAACGAAAAACAGCAGAATACACATTCTTCTCAAGCATGCATCAGACATTTTCTTGATTAGACCATATGTTAGCCCACAAAACAAAGTCTTAGCAAATTCATAATAATCAAAAGTCTCCCAACATAGAAAAGCCCAAGACCAGATGGGTTCACTAGTGAATTTTACCAAACATTAAAGAAGAATTAACATAAACTTGCTCAAATGCTTCCAAGAAAATTCAAGGAGGAAGGAACATTCCCAAACTCATTTTACAAGGCCAGCATTATCATCATATCAAAACCAGAAAAGGACACTACTGGAAAAGAAAACTATAGGTCAATATCCCTGATGAGTATAAATATAAAAATTCTCTATAAAAAACTGCTAAACCAAATTCAGCAGCACATTAAAAAGATCATTCACCATGATTAGGTGGGATTTATCAGAGGGATGCAAGGATGGTTCAACATACACAAATCAATCAATGTGATATGTTACATTAACAGAATAATGGAAAAAAATCATATGATCCCAATAGATGCAGAGAAAACATCTGACAAAATTCTACATCTATTCATGATAAAAAATGTTAACAAATTAGGCAAAGAAGGAACATATCTCAACATAATAAAGGCCGTACATGACAAGACTACTGCTGACAATATACTTGATGGTAAAAGGGTAAAGTCTTTTCCTCTAAGATCAAAACAAGACAAGGGTGCCCATTCTCACCACTCCTATTCAACATAGTGCCTGAAGTCTTCTTTTTTTTTTTAAAGGTTTTATTTATTTATTTGACAGAGAGAGAGAGCACAAGTAGGCAGAGAGGCAGGCAGAGAGAGGGGTGGGGGAAGCAGGCTCCCTGCTGAACAGAGAGCCTGATGTGGGGCTCGATCCCAGGACCCTGGGATCATGACCTGAGCCAAAGGCAGAGACTTTAACCCACTGAGCCCCCCAGGCGCCCCAGTGCTAGAAGTCTTAATTAGAGCAATAGTATCAAAAACAGTAAAATAGTAAAATAAAAATAGTAAAATACTTAGGAATAAGGTTACCAAGGAGGTAAAAATCTGTACCTGAAAACTAAAAGACACTGATGAAAGAAGTTGAAGAAGATACAAATAAGTGGAAAAGTAGCCCACGTTCATGGACTGGAAGAATTAACATTTTACAATGTCAATACTGTCAAAGCCATCTGTGGGTTCAGTGCAATCCTATCAAGATTCCATTGTTTTTTTACAGAAGTAGAACAGTCACTCCTAAGATTGATATGGAACCATAAAGAACCTGAATAGCCATGGAAATTATGAGAAAGAAGAACAAAGCAGGAGACGTCATGTTTCCTGATTTCAAGCTATACTGTAAAGCTGTCCTCGTTGTTAGTCTGTGTTACTGGCATAAAAACAAACTGGAATACATTTGAAAGCCCAGGCATAAACCCAAGCATATATGGTTAACTAGTATTTGACAAGGGAGCCAAAAACACTCAATGGAGAAAAGACAGTCTCTTCAGCAAATAGTGCTGATTATTCACACACAGAAGAATGAAACTAGACCCTTGCCTTAAATGACTTACAAAGAGTAACTCAAAATGGATTAAAGACTTAAATGTAAGACTTGAAACCATAAAAGTTGTAGAAGAAAACATAGGAACAAAGCTTCTTGACCTGGGTCTTGTTAATGATGTTTTTGATAGGACACCTAAAGCACAAGCAACAAAATAAAAAACAAGTGGGACTCCATCAGACTACAAAGTTGGCACACAGCAACACAAACCATCAATAAAGTGGGAAGACAGCCTGTGGAATGGAAATCATTTGCAATCAAGGTACCTGACAAAGTGTTAATATCCAAAATACATGAATGACTCATACAACTCAATGGCAAAAAGGAAAAAAAAACAATACATTAATTTAAAAAAATTAAAAAGTGGATTAACTACCTGAATCGACTTTTCTCCATAGAAGATTGTCAAAAGGCTGACAGGTACATGAAAAGATGCTTAACACCTCTGGTCTGTAGGGAATGCAAATTAGAACCACAGGGAGGTGTCACCTCGCAGCTTTTGGAATGGCCATTATCAAAAAGATGAGAGATGACAAATGTTGACGTATATGTGGAGAGAATGCAGACCTTGTGCACTGTTGGTGGGATTATTAATAGGTGTAACTGCAGTGGAAAGCATGTAGAGGATGGTCAGAAAATTAAAACTAGAGCTACTTTGTGATCCACTTGTGGAACTATAGCCAAAGGAAATGAAAATGCTAACACTCCGAAAGATAACCACACCGCTGTGTTCATAGCAGAATTATTCATAGTAGCCAAGAGATAGAAACAACCTAAGTGTCTATTGGTGGTTGAATAGGTAGAGAAATTTTGGAATATGATTCGACCATAAAAAAAAACAAAACGAAATCCTGCCATTTATAGCAACATGGATGGACCTTGATGGCGTTACTGCTGAGTGCAGCAAGTTAGGCAGAAAGACAGATATTGTGTGATCTCACTTCTATGCGGAATCTCAAAAGAAGAAACAAAAAGAAATTCCTAGAACAAGAGGTCAAATTTGTGGTTGCCAGAAGAGGGGAGGGGGAGGGGAATTGGAGGAAGGGGTCAGCCGGGACGGGGGGTGCGCCGTGCGGAGCTGTGTGATGCACAGGAGCGTTGAGAAGAGACTGAATCCCGAGGCTTCCCATCACAAGGAGAATGTGTTCTTTCTTCCTTTCTTCTTTCTTTTCCTTTAATTGTATCCTTATGGGAGGACAGATATTAGCTGAGTCTAGTGGGAACCGTGTCAGCAGACGTAAGCCGGAGCTCGCTGCTCCCTGCCCTCAGCTTCGGCAGTGACGACGCCACCGGTTCCTCCGGAGAACTGAGGGGACCAGACCTGAGGGAAAGACCTGCTGATACGGAGTCGCTCCTCAGTTTCCCAGTCGCAGACTGATATGTATCCATTCTTAGGAGTCACTCTTTTCCCCTGTAGATGACTGTCTGTGTGTGTGTGTGTCATGTCCCTGTTTTTTCATTGTGTGAAGCACAGATATTTGAAATACCTTTTCTCTGAAAGTGAGCCAGAAACCAAGAAAGTGTTATTTTAAACCTCAGGGCGGTCACGATTGATCTTCCGAGTTTATATTCATGTTTTAGTTATATTGATATTAGAGCATTTATCTTGCTTTTTTAAAGCACATTTGTCTAACCTCATTTTTTATTTTATATGTTCTATGTGATACATAATGTGTTGTTTGTCACCATTTTCTTATTTTGTTGTATTTGCATTTTCTTACTATTGACAATATATGAAAGCTCTTCTAAGATTTAAATATATTTTCCCCAAATGATGTAACAAGATAAAGCTTTTTCCTCTATCATAGGAGGAATTTAGAAAGGGGTTTTTTTTTTAATGATTTTATGTCTGTCTGTCTGTATGTATTTATTTAGAAAGCAAGGGAGGAGAGAGGCAGAGGGGAAGAGAGAGAGAATCTCAAGCAGATTTCATGCCGAGCGCAGAGCCTGATGCAGGGCTTGATCTCGACCCCAAGATCATGGACCTGAGCCAAAACCAGGAGTCAGAATTGACCGACTGAGCCACTCAAGTGTCCCGGAATTTTAGGAAGTTTTAAGGACATTTCTAGTTTGTTTTTGAAACACAAGATAAATCAACTAGAATTTATTCGTGCCTTTCTTTGAGATTAGTAGTTTCCTTGTATATATAGACTGATGGTCTAATAGGAATGACATGTTACTACTAAGACTGTAGGACATTTACATATGTTTAGTTCGCCCTTCGTTTTTTTTTTTCTTCAAAGATTGAGACCTGGTAATTAGCCTAACTGTGTAACAGAACTTTATATTTGTAAAATCACTGGAAGTGACAAAACATCTGAAAAATGAGGTCTGTCATTTCACTTCCCTACTAGCTCCAAGTAGGGGACCCCCGCCCCACTTGTGAAGGGCTCCGCATCATTTAGGGCCCTGTTTCTAAATACATCTGCCCGGACAGCACCCGAGAGCTGGTAGCCCCTGGCTCAGGGGATCACCAAGGTAAGCAGCTGTGTAGACCCGCTGCGTACCGCAGCGCGGTGGCGAAGCACAGCTCCGTGTAGTGAGCTGGACACACCGGTCCAGGGGAGCTCTTTGTGGAGGTCAGAACGATGATGAGCATGGGGTCCCCTGTACTGACTGGGGAGGGCCATAGACGTGTATCCATACGCAGTCTGACCAGAACAGTGTGTGTGCTCGATTCCACCTGTGTCTGTCCAGAACAAGCTCTTTTGTTAGCGCGCACACGGTTGGTCGTGGCGATCATCTCTGAGAGCAGCTTCTCCGGTGTTTCTTCTTATGCTTCCTAAGTATTTGAGATGATGCCCGAGCGCTCACGGGCTTCATGAGAGTGGGAATCAGGGGCCCGGCTCCTGTTGCTGCAGGCAGGATTGGGAAGGAAGTGATGGCAGATCGGGAGACCCAAGCCAGGCTAGGGCACAGGGCTAGGACTCCTCAGCTCCGAGAGCAGAACAGTCACCAGACGTGAGAGTTCCAGCTTCCAGGGACTCAGTGTTGACCGTAGACTCCCTGGTATGGAAAAGAAATGATGAACTAGATATTCTGTGAAGTGGTTTATGATGGAGAACGTGGGTTCCAGAAGGCACAGGAGGAAGCGTTGTGTGCTTGGGGGTTTGCTGCAGAGTTTAGGTGGCTGGAGGGGTACCCTGTGTAGAGCAGACGTGTCCCGCAGAGTGGGCCTCCGAGGGGCTGGGAGCTGTGAGGGCTGGGGCGGACAGCCAGCGTGAGGGCTCGTGGTCAGATTCCGGCGTCCGGCTGCTCAGCAAAGGCCGATGTTGTGGGCTGGCAGCGCGGGGCTGCCTGTCCAGTGGAGCGGGATCGGGGCCAGGCCTGACCGCTCCTATGAAACCACAGGCTTACCAGCAAGTGAGCTTTGTATCCGCCGTGCAGGGCTCTAGGAGGACATTCACCCAAAGTCCCAACTTCGTGAACTGATTTCAGGTCTGACTCGTTGGTAAGCTTGGGAGCACTTCTCCGTGCCCCTCCTTGTGAGACCTGGTCTTTTTTGGTGGGCAAAATGGCAAAAGCACTAGTTTGTTTTCCTATTTGTGAAGTGTCTTTTTGCCCAATAAAATAGATACAAGACAACCACTGGAGGACCTTGACTTTTTCAAAATTACTTTGAATTTCATTTATTTTACCTATTTCTAGAAATTTCTAGAAATGGCATTTGTAGAACTAGTTGCTTAAAATTATTTCACTTTATTTTTCTTTCTCATTGCTTTTTAATGTATGTATTATCTAATAAAGTACAGAAATTTAGTTTCTCAAATTTGTATATTTGTACAGTTCATTTTAGTTGTGGGCTGAGTTTAAAAATTTTTTTTATTGTTTTTCTTTTTCATAGAAACCACTCATTTCAGGGGCGCCTGGGTGGCTTGGTTGGTTGAGCATCCAACTCTTGGTTCGGTTCAGGTCTTGAGGTCAGGGTCCTGGGATCGAGCCCCCCAATGGACTCCACACTCTGTGGAGTCTGCTTGGAAAAAAAAAAAAAATCTTTAAAAAGGAAAATGAAGCCATTCTCTTGAGTTCAGCAAGGAGCAATAACATGGATTATCAGCTACTATTGATTTGGAGTTTATAATTGTAATTAAGTGGTACTTATATGCTAATCATTACTGAGCCTGTTTGCATAAGATCCCAAATCATTGGGCCTGCTGGTTGCTGTTGAGCTTTTCCCAAGAGATGTCCTGTGTAAGCGTCTTAGTGTCGCGGCTTCCCCAGCACCCCACACCTGACACGTCCCTCTTCTCGGTTGCCCTTTGGGAGAATATTCACGTGGGCTTTCCATTCTCTTCGCTGAATTTCCTGGGTCATTTTACCTGTCCTCCTCGACAGGTGTTATGGGCTCAAGGCTGTGTCCCTGGGACAGGTCCCGGGCTCACACCACAGCCAGGGGAGTGTGGGAAGGAGTTGGGAGAAGGAGCAGTGACAAGTGCTGGGTCTGCTCAGAAAACAGCGAGAGCGTAGGGTCGGGAGGGCCCGGGAGGGGTGCGTGGGCGGACGTGGGGGGCAGGCCAGCGTCTGGAATGCCCAGCTGAGCAGTCGTGGGCAGGAAGTACTTGGTAGGAAGCCGTTGAAGGCATGTGAGCCCGTTGCCTCCTTCCGCGACAGGAGAATGTTGAGCAGAACAGAGATTTGGAGGCTCGCCTTACGGGGTTTGTCCCTGTAGATCCAGTGTGTGGTCCTGGGAAAGGCGAGCGGGAGCTGACTGGCCAGGAAACAGCTGGGAGCACAGAACAGCGTTGGAGCTGCTGGAGGGAGAGCGTCTCCGAGTGGCCCTGATTCGGCTCCACGAGTCCGGGACACTTGAGAAGCGGGAAAGGTCATGGCAGCTTGAGGGCTCATGCTGTGGGGGTTGCACACAGATCACGAGGGAGGGTTCTGAGTTCCCTTTGAAAACTGAATGGGCTTCGGACGCAAGCATTAGGACGGAAGTCTGATTGAGGAGTGATGTGGCACGGCTGAGCCGCCGAGTTCTCTCCGGCTTTGGTATCTTCTTCTGCATGGTTTGAGATTCGGGGCAGTGGAATAGAAATGGGGAAACAGGTTTACGAGGCATTGGAGAAGTAGGATCCCCAGGACTGGCCGGTGACTTAACCAGACAGGGAAGGGAGTTCTCAGAAATTCTGAAATACCTGACCCGTATGGCCAGGCAGAGGGGTACTCCTCATGTACAAGGAGTTGGGCGGGGGAGGTGACCTAAAAGGTGTCTGCCCAGAAGCCTCGCACGGCAGTTACTGGCACAGTGCAGGGAGCAGGGAGGTTGGGGGCCGGGCCCAGGTCCTGGTGGGCAGCTGTGCCGTCCCCGGGGGAAGGAGGGGCAGCCCAGGGGAAGCTGACCGGGAAAGTCTTCCTCTTCATGTTCCAGGGGGTGCGAGGTGATTCCGAAGGCTCAGGTGTGTTTGTCCGGAATTGCGTATTTAACTCCAGAGCTTGATGAAGACGCGTTATTACGTAGCCAGCCCGAAGGGTTCTTCCTTTACTGAAAGTATGTCAGACCTGAAATACTTAAGTTAGCAGTTTTGCTATCCACAGATAACCCTTTAATGACATTTCTATGGAAATGCTGACTTGTCTTTAGAACAAAAGATCAGGTTGGAGTCATGTGTTCTGAGTTTACTGCAGTAGTTAGGGCGCAGTCTCCACGCTGAGCAGCAAGGGCTCGAGTGTCCCGATTAACCGACATTTGGGACATAGTTTTTTTAGGTTCCACGCCAACAGACGTAGGAATCCACTAATTGCTTCTAGAGCCAAAGGAAATAACTTATCGTCCTTATGTTGGAAAATACCTGTCTTCCCTTAACTTTGTGTTTCCCAATGGGCTTTTTCCTAACACAGTTAAGATAGCTTTTAGCGGCAACGCTGGACTCTGTACTTGAACTCCTCAAAATTTTCGTCTTCTGGGGAAAGCAGATGCTTTTTGACGTTTAACTTTTTTAGTAGCATTAACAGTGAATTATTCCTGATTTTCTTTTGGTTTGTAGGTCTTATCCAGCCCATTCCAAGAAACCAGTTTTTTCAAAGTTATTTTAATAATAATTTTGTAAACGAAGCAGATAGACCGTACAAGTGTTTTTACTGTCATCGTGCATATAAAAAATCTTGCCACCTTAAACAACACATCAGGTAAGGTAACAGATTCGGAAATGGAAATGTAGAGGAAATGCAGTGATGTCGGGAGCCCGTGATGCGGAGAGTAGTGAGGAGGGTAGTGTCAGCTTGGGGTATCTAAAATGTCGCACTTGACCCCAAAGTATTTATCGGTGACAGATAGCTTCATTTTCAGTGCCTCACCTAAAGTATCTGGCCCCGAAATTGTCTCTGAGTTTTATTGGCACTCCTTTACATTCCAGCGTCTGCTACGTCTAGGACATGCCAGACGGTACTTGGTCTGTCGTGTTACAATTACATACTTGAGCAGATTTTCACGTGTGTTGATCCGTGTTTAGACTAATGCTTGGTGCTAGCGACAGTGAAGCGAGGAGGGACGGACGCGGGACGGGGAAGTGTCATGCCGATGTGTAGCGCTTAGGGGCCTCCGCTCTGGGCCTGCTGTGTGGCCTCGGGCAAGTCACCCGAGCTCTCTGGATTTCGGGTCTCTCAGTGCTTAGCTTTAAAAAGTGGTGCTCAAGTGAAAGAATGTACAAGTGCTCTCTAGAGTATAAAGCGTTATAAAGTTGTAAGAAGCTTATTCATGAAAATTTTTATTCTTTTTAGATCACATACAGGTGAAAAGCCTTTTAAATGTTCTCAGTGTGGAAGAGGCTTTGTTTCTGCAGGAGTGCTCAAAGCACACGTCCGAACGCACACTGGACTAAAATCTTTCAAGTGTCTGATATGTAACGGAGCTTTCACTACTGGTGGGAGCTTACGGCGACATATGGGTATCCATAATGACCTTCGTCCCTATATGTGTCCCTATTGCCAGAAAACATTTAAGACCTCACTAAATTGCAAAAAGCACATGAAAACCCATAGGTAGGTATAATTCTGATGGTCACTTTTTAGTAATCTCTAACTCCCAGATAGTGGTGGAGGGTGTTTTTAAGAAATAATTGTCTTTGATTCCTGTAGTGTTACGTGGAGCTCCAGGCGTACGGGCTGAAGAAACTCTTACTGCTGTCTGAGGCTTTGTGAAGAGCCACAGACCGAAACGTTAATGCTTTTATTTCCAGTGTGGTGCTGAGATGGTCCGTGCCGGGCCGGACGCTGTTTGTACGTGCTCTTACGGCACCCTGCGGCCGCGGGCGTGTCCGTGGGTCTGCTCGGTCACAGCTCTGTGCCGTTGACTTAAAAGGAACGAATGTCTTCGTCACGGCCCAAATCCATCATTTGTGTTTGCTGAGAGGGCTGTCCCATCTCCAGTGGGGGCGAGCCAAGAGCCCTCGCAGGCGCGCCTTTCCGGCTGCGTCCGGAGCGCCCTCCCGGGTGTTTCTGGGACACCACGGTGGTCTGTGTGGTAGTGGAAGCCTGGATAAGGCCGCCACATCCCGGGAGACTTTGAAAGGAAGAGTCGCTAGGTCCGCCGTCAAAGAGTGTTTGCCTTCTGCTCCAGAGCGCTGACTTTCAGGCACTGCTGTCACCCACAGCTGTCTCTGCCTGCATGGCCGACAAAGCCGAGCCCCAGACGGGCGGGGGAGGCTACCGTTTGGCGGGGGCTTGGGAGCCCCGCGCACGGACGCCTAAGCGCTAGGACAAAGGTTGTCTTCTTCGGTTTAGCGCAGCTGGTCACTCAGCTGAGAAGTTTACCTGTTGGAATATGATGGTGCTGTGTCGGTGTGGGGGACTCTCGCCAATTTTACATCCAGCTTATGCTTTCCTGCGTTTTATGGAGGGAATGATGGGCTTCACGTGCATTTGAGCTGGGGTGTTCGTGGTGCCTAGATGTCCGGGCCCTGCGCCCATTGCTCGCTGCACCAGGTGCCCGGGAGCCGTACGAGCCGGGAGGGGTCGAGCTTGGCCAGGACCTGGCCCGATGGCACACGAAGAAGACTTTTTCTCTGTCCGAAATTCAGGCTTTTTTAAGTCCGTGCACCCGCCGAGGTGGTGTGGGAGTGCCCCCACGGGCCTTGTTGATGGACTTGACAGGCAGGAGTAGAACTTCCGGGAAGTGCGCCAGCTGGTTTTGGCTGGGCCGCCTGTTAGGCGGAGTGTCCACTGGGCGCGCGCTGAGGGCCACGGGGCACAGCGACTCTAGGAGACGAGTGTGAGACTTGAGGTGACAGCGTAACACTGGTGGGTCTGGCATACTGCAGAGCTGGTGGTCTCCTCCTACAGAGCGGATGGACTGTGGTCCCATCTGCAGGCAGCAGGGAGCACCCCTATTCCATCCCTTCATTGGAAGGGCGGGGAATCCCTAAAGTACCATACATACTTATATTACAGATAAGCACAAAAGGTGAAAGTATAGAAAGTAGTAGTAGTGCAGAGAAGTTACCATGCGAGGCACCCTTGCTGCCCTGTGGGGGGTCGTGGGGAAGCCCAGGGGGAAGGGCCCGGCACTGCTGACTCCAGGGGACACCGTGTACGTTTTCATACCTGGTATTTCTACTACATTTGTCCCCCTTCCTCAGTCAAAGTAGCTGAGAGGTGACTGTTTCTGATCCTAGAAAGTGAAGACGAAAGCTTTTGTTTGGAACTAAGAATGGCGTTCTAGGTGGGCAGATGTGTAAGGTTCTGGAATCGGGCGAGTGGTGGAGTGTGTTTGCGTCTGACCCTGGTGCCGTAGAGCGGGGTCCGACCGGTCATGCCCCCCTCCCGAGCAGCATGCTCGTCAGGTAATTTGGGGAGCTGCTTTGTTTAAGTTCTCTGGCTCAGTCACTGAATTCACTGTTTATTTTTCTCTTTGAAATATGAATTGTCGACCTTGATGGAAACGTCCTGGATGCATTTGCTGTAAGCAGCAGTGATACTGACGTGGGCGTATGGTGTCGCAGAAAATAGAAGCAGCCACGTACATGCCTCGTGGTCTGTGTTCTGTCACCCAGCAGATCGTGGCTCAGATGAGGGGTCTGTGGCCCCAGACCGTGAGGGACAGCAGGTCGCAGGACTCTGTCCCGGTCTGTGTTCCACATTTGTTTATGATACTGAAATCGGTCCGTAGAGGCCCTGTCTTACTTTGCTCACTTCTTTTTCACTTTAACTCATTGCAGAATGAGTTTCAATTTTAATTCTGACCTGGGACAGTTTTACTTTGAGACATACGGTGTCTTTTTAATTTTCTTTTTACATCTTAAATATTCTGGCATGTGCTGTCCTTCACCCTCCCTTTGCTGCTTTCGTGCCCCTATCATCCGTGAAAGCACTCAGAGTCAAGGGAACTTGATTTTTCTTCAGAATTGTTAATAGCGTTTCATTTCAACTGGATTGCCGCCCCGGCTCCAAAATGAAATGCTTTTCTGGAATGTGGTCTAATGATGGGCGGCTGGCACAGCAGTTCTTCGTGGACGTGGGTTTTGACAGCACCTAACCGTGCGGATTGTCGTTGATGTTTTGAAGATACGAGCTCGCCCAGCAGCTCCAGCAGCACCAGCAAGCCGCCTCGCTGGACGACGGCGCCGGGGACCAGCCGAGCGTGCATGTCTCGACGCACATGCAGGTGGGGATGGAGAGCGAGCAGCTGCGGGAGGCGGCCGGCCCCGCGCACCCTGAGGCCATGCTGGACCTGGAGCCGCAGCAGGTGGTGCGCACGGAAGACGCGGGCCTGGGTCAGCAGCTGACGCACCAGCCCCTGGAAGCTGATGAAGGCAAATATCTCTCCAGTCCTAGCTCTAGAACAGTCCGCATGGCTGTGCAGCCGATTATGCTCACGCCGGTCTGTCTGGGTGTGTCTCGTCTCTGCCTGTCTGAGTCCCCATCGGTTGTGTGTCCGCCTGAGAGGGAGTTTGCTGGGATGGGGAGTTACAGACACAGGACCTCCTGCACGTCCTGTGTCGAGAACAGCCTCCGTTCCAGCCAGCCTCCGTCTGTCCGTAACCGCGCCGTGCGGGGCTGCGCGCCGGTGTGCCCGGCCCGCAGCCATCCAGCCGCTGCTGTCCTCGTCGGCGGAGTCTGGCTGCAGAGGTGCCCGCCCCACTGTAGACAGTGAACGAGGGGACACGGCCAAGGCGCGTCCGCGCAGGCCGCCTGTCGCCCCGGGCAGGCCCGCTCACAGACCGAGGGCCGGCCGGCCGCGTCTGCTGGTACGGAAGGCCCACGTGTGCTTAGGCCTGAGCGGGTTGGGTGCTTTCTGTCCGCTGCATTGCCTGGAGCGGTGCCCGGCCCAGATCGTACGGGATAGTCCTTGAGCATCCTCGGACCCAGGGCATCTCCCTGGAGAGCATGTCTGCGTTTGCGGCTCAACTGTAAAGTGGGGTGTTCTGGAAGTACGGACGCGATGCCTCCACGCTACCCCGTGTGTAAACTGTGTGCACAAGTGAGATGCACTGTACGTGCTACTTACCTATAGCAAAGTTACGTATTTATACAAATACAAATACATATTGTAGGTGTAAGTACGTAAGTGCTTATATGTTTATGAGCATATAACTTACAGAATACATAGTTAGTAATTTATAAATATGATACACACACGCATATATATATTATACTATGTCTATATGTCTGCCCTACTCTCTTCCGAGTAAGGAGGCCAACTCTCACGAGAGTCCCTGTGTGGGCAGACTGAGGGGGTAGCCAGAAGTACCTTAGAAGAGTGTGAATCCCCGTCCGTCCTTGTTTCTGTCTCAGACAGGTTCGTGGCTCCGCCGCCCGCCCTCCCGGCACACATGGACCAGTTTGAAGAGCCAGCCCCTCCGCAGCAATCCTTCGAGCAGGCCGGCCTGTCGCAGGGTCAGTGGCGGGTCCCGCACGGGCGTCTCGGGGCCGTCCCCGGGCTGGGGGCCTTCTACAGCAGGCCCCTCTGCAGTGTTTGGTCTCCAGCCCCATAACCTTCCGCACGGGCTGCGTGTGTGTGTGTGCGCGTGGGCTGTGTGGGGTCTGCTCAGGGTGTCTGGAAAGCCCCTTTGAGGACCATTCTGCACGGAGTTTGTAGCTGAGAAACAGTGACCGGGTGGAGGTCAGGACGGTGGGGTCGCCGTGTGGACGGCTCGTCTGTGAGCCTGTGGCCGGCTGGGGTGAGTGCTGGGCACGGGCTCCAGCCCGAGAGCAGATGTTCTTAGAGCCTGCTGGCGAGGGCTAACCTCCCGCAGAAGGTAGCAGTCTTTATTTGTAAAAGCAGCTTTTTTGGCGTTTTCTTGGCTTGACTATAGTATTTCTTGCCGAGCCCGTGTTTTTTCTGATTTGTACCAGGCTTTACCGTGACGGACACATACGGCCAGCAGCCCCCGTTTGCCCCCGTCCAGCAGCTCCAGGACTCCAGCACGCTGGAATCTCAGGCCCTCTCCACCAGCTTCCACCAGCAGAACCTACTGCAGGTCCCCAGCTCTGATGCGATGAATGTCGTGAGTGTTCATGGAAGGGGCGCGGGGCAGTGGTGGGCTTGTTCTCTTCTCGCCGGCTCTGTCCTTCACAGGCCTGGCCCACCTGGAGGGCGCTCGCTCCTCGTGGCCACGACGGCGTCCACTGGGAGGCTGAGATGCTCACGTACACGTCTCTTCCCATCAGATATTACGTCTTACTTAGAGATTTCAGTCCCATGAGGAGGGATTTTACCTTTGGCTTAAAAGTCAGGAAGGTCAGCAAAGTGCTGTGTAATCACGTGTGGAGGGTATCATGTGGCTTTAGTGACACGACCTGAGTGTTTTCATTGGTGGAATCTGAAATGTGGAACCTTACACTTTAGAACGGAAACATAAGGGATGCTGGCGTACGGAAAATGAATATTTAAACACGTCATTTAAAATTTCTACTCAGTCTAGTTGGAGACATTTAAGTTTTGGTTTTGGTTTTGATTTTCCCATTTTGGGAGAGTTTTCATGAGTAGGGAAATGATTGGCCCATCAGTTGTTTTCTTTCTTTACAAGCCACCATTGAGAAAGAACAGGGCCAGTACTGGAGCTCCTCCGAGGGATAGGCCTGACCCTCAGTGAACATTCCAGGGCACTTCTTTTAGTGTAGAAACCACATAATTCTGATGCTGAAGGCGGGTGGAGTCTCGGCAGTGGGCAGCATGCCGTTACGTGGTGGCTGCCCTGCGCCCAGAGCCCCCTGAGGCCAGCTGCCCGCCCAGTGCTTGGAGTGGAGCGGAGCCCTCTGCTTCACTCACGGATGTCAGGGGAGCAGACGGCGCACACGGGTGGGCTCTCTGCTGTTCAGTCCTGGGCATGTTGTGCATGCCCTGAAGGTCAGCTTCCCTCTGTCCAGTGAGCATCCGTGTCCTCTCCCGCTGTGGTCGCCGGCTCGCCGCACCTGCGTCGGGAAGGTGTGGTACTGACGGGCCCTTGCTCCCGGCGGGGACAGCATGCTTTTTCTCCCCATGGTTGTGTGACCAGCGAAGCAGTAGGACTGTGTTCGCTCTCAGTAAGCGGAGAGCGGCTGAGGGGTCACTTACTGAGATCTATAAAAAATACGGAGAATTCCGGTTCATGCTTGGCTAAAGTTTGTATTCAAGCAAATTAATGGAAAGTAAACAAGTATTTAATGACGTTGCTATGAATGACTTTTATTATCTAGTCAGATGCTTACAGTGAACTACTTGGAGTTTCTCCTTTGAACCTGCGCTTGTAAATGGCTTATCCTTACTGTTTGTCGTTCTGCCTTTATCCATAGACATTCAGGTAGTCTGCTTTCTACTTCTACATTTTAGACCACGCGACTGATCCAAGAGCCGTCCCAGGAGGAGCTAGAGCTGCAGACTCAGCGTCCCCAGTTCCTGGAGGGCAGGGAAGACCAGAGCCGGCGCTCCTACAGGTAGCCGCTTGCACAGCTTGACGCCGCGGGGCGTCGCTAGCCGGGGTTTGCCCGGTGCGTGCGCTCCCTTCTGGGCCTCTCTCAGAAACCATGAACGGGGCCCCCCGTTACCCCCATCTCATTGGGATAAAAGGATCGGAGACAAAAGAGGTTCCCTAGATAAGATTTCTGCGGCACGTTAGGGACAGGATGAGGCTGGGAGCCTGGGGCCTGGACGTTGAGAGTGCCGTGTCGTGGCTTCCCATCGCCACGTTCTCAGAAGGAACAGACCCTTACTGTTCGCCTGTTTTTCAAGGTTCTTTGTCGGCCTGAGGCACACCGGGATTGCAGGGACGGTTTTTAAGTCCACCTGCTTGCCCTTTGTGCACCTGCTCCTTCAGTGGCACAAGCCACTCGCCCTGCGCTGCCTGTGTTCCCGGGGCACGTGGCCGCTGCACACGACGACAGGCTCCTGCACCTGCTCGCTCCGGGGCATGGATGTCCACAGTGAATAAGATCCCCTTAGCCTTACAAAACTGAATACCGCTGTATGTGTCCTATGAGAAACAAAATGAGTACTTTTCTGAGATAGTCCTGGCTTCATAATAGTTTAATAATTTTATTTTTTGCTTAAAATACGTTTGAAAATCTAATAATTTTTTCCAAAGACATTTAACAAAAAGTACTTTACAGTTACTCCTAAAAAATGGTGAGCTCTCTTATATCAAACAAGTGGTCCTAGCAGGCTTTTAAAACTGGCTAACTTTGCTAACGCCAGTAAGTGTCTGGTGTCTGAGAGGCGGGGTGACCCCGTAGGACTTGTTCCTTGCGCGAGATCGCCAGCACGTGGAACTGGTGTTCTCGTGCCACAGCTTTTCTGCCTTTGGAAGAGTATTTTCCTGAGATCGTCATGAACTTGCAAGTACAAAACTGTATCAGCGCAGGGGTCCCTAATTTGGGGGGAATCCATGGGGTCTGAGGGAGGTACGCACAGATGGGCTCCGGGGTTTCTGAGACTGCCCTCATGTTTTATTCCCACGTTCGTCTGCCCAGCGAGGGCGCACTCGCTAGTGCTCAGTTGGGATGCAGTCTTGGTATTTTCCAGTGGGATGGAGCTAATGTTTTCTCACGATTCCTTTGTGAACCTGCCTGGGTATCGGTGGACTTACAGGCTTGTGTCCTTCATGCGTTTCTTTAGTAATTGTTAAGAACCCGTGACATGCCAACCACTAGGGCCCTGTTAGTGAGCGAAGCAGAAGGAAACCCTCGGTCCTCGGGAGTCCACGTTCTAGTGGGAAGACGGGAGCGAAATGAGTAAGTGAGGTGCACGGCAGACGGGGCCTGCTGCGGGCCGTGCGGCCGGCGAGCTCAGGAGTGGTGCGTGCTGCCGTCCTGGGGAGTGGCCAGAGGGCAGGACCCACCATCTGGGCCTTTCTGACAGGTGTAGCTGTGAGAGGAGGTGACCCGAGCAGCTGGAAGGAAGAAATTGGTGCCCCTAGAAAGGGGGAGACTCTCGGGGGAGCAGACTTTGGCGCTAAGGCCGACCAGACTTGGTTTTGTATCATCAGGGTTGATCTTGGAGAAAAGGTGCCATTTTGGCTCGTCTGCCAGAGGCTGGGACTGGGGGGGCGGCCCGGCTGGGGTGACGCGCTCGGGAGCCGTCCGCGTACGGGCTTCTGTTTAAGGCTGTGGGGATGCGTGTCCATCAGAAAGGAAGGGGCTCTGAGGTCGCACCCGTGGCCACTTAGTGGAAGGTGAGGTGGGGTGGACCGGCCGCGAGGGAGGGTTGCGTGTGTTGCTTGAGGAGATGGTGTGTCACTTTCATAGGATTCTCAAAGAGATCAGGGGTCCTCCCCAAGACATTAGGAAACCAGGCGCCGGCAGCCTATAATTTCATTATACTTTAACTGTTTGCCTCACCATTATGACAAAAGTAGAGAATAGCGAAGCTCCCTGAGCTGTGCTTCCTGGGCACAGGGCTCTGAGGACCTTTTTTGTGGACCCTGCCCTTGGCGGCCGGGGGCGTCCCCTCATCTCCCTGGGCGTTCCCTGCACTGCACCGGAGCAGCTGAAGGCCATGCGTCCTCCCGACGTGGCAGCTCCCAGAGAGAGCTTGTCCTCAGGGTTGCATTCTGTGATCTGGGTTGTCCTTAGACACTTTGGGACAAGAGCTGTGTGGTCGGCAGAGTGGGTGGGGGCGACCATGAGGAGAGGGGAAGCAGCATTTTTCGGAGGCAGAGAAGGGCCCCATCTCCGTGGGCAGAGCCAGGTCCTGCGGTGGGAGCCCGGCTGGGGCCAGGTGGGGACGGTCTTGCTTTGGACTGTCCTCCGAGGGTGGCTGTCTTTCCACAGGACTGCCGGCCGCGTCCTGGCGCTGCCGGTCGGTTTGAGCTCGCAGACATGAGCCTCTAGAGTCTTTCTCAGCAAACATCACACAGTTTAGTTCTGCAGACACGTGATTTTCTCCTGCTGCCGTGTAGACCAGAACCGGTCCCAGCCCGTCTGCGGCATTCTCGCTCTCAGATCAGCCCACGAGAGCTGCCGGCTGCTCTTCTGTTTCCGGGGGTGCCCTCACGACACCAAGCGTGTGTCTCGGAGTGAGATTTTGAAATGTATTTCCCGTTTGTCAGTTTCCGGTTCGGCGTGGACGTTAGGGGCGCGGGCTGCCCTGTGCAGACGGCTGGCCCCAGAGACAGTGCTTTGGGACGTGACTAACGTCCTCCTACAGCCTCAGACTGGGAAATGGAACAGATTTCTGGATCTTGTTTTTAGTTTCTAATAATATGTGAATAAGAAATTCGAAATACTTTGTAATCATTTAATCCTTGGAGTAATGTTAAAATATTCTGTAACTTAGAGGAAGAGGACACTGTACATTTACACGTTATTCAAAAATAGCTCTAGGAGTCCGTTTTGTCCAGTGTTTTATAAACCTAAAGAGCATATGAACTGGCACTTCCACGTGTCTAGGCTCAGGAGTGATTCTGACCCCGAGGCAGTGGAAGGTTTCGCAGGGTGTCTTACGACTTAAAGAAGATAGTGTGTGCTAAAGTTTTTTCCTCTTAGTTTCTGATTAGTCAGATAGTAGTGCCTCCTGGTATTGCTGTAGGATTTACTGATCATGAAATAATAAAGTCGGGTTCCGGCTGCAGATGCCCTGAGCAGAACTTGATCTGGCAAATTATTATTGCTGTCACGTCATTTCTTAAATGCTGGAGAGCACACCTTGCCTCTGTGACAGTCACGCCTGGTGGTTCAGTGATCCTGGTGGAGACCGTTCTTGCCCGTCTCCAAGGTCCCGCCTGTGCCGGGTGCTGCGGACTGACGCATGTGCTCTCCGTGCTGTTTCCAGGTGTGAGTACTGCAGCAAAGGCTTCAAGAAGTCGAGCCACCTGAAGCAGCACGTCCGGTCCCACACTGGGGAGAAGCCCTACAAGTGCAAGCTCTGTGGGCGCGGCTTCGTCTCCTCTGGGGTCCTCAAGTCGCACGAGAAGACACACACAGGTCACTGCCTGCCTCGCGGGGCACTTGTGGTTTGCGGGGTGGTGGAGGTGGGCTGCGGCTGTCACCCCCGCCTCATTCTAGCACGTGCCGGTCCCAGCCAGAAGCAGGTCTGGACCCACGAGCACTCACTCCCCGCATCCCCTCCAGGCCTCGCCCTGGGCAGCCAGGGGCCTGCTGCTGTCTCCGGAAGCGCTTGCTTCCGACATTCCGTCCACGTGCAAATGTGTGGATCCGGCTTCCTTTACGGAGCGTGTGTCCAGGGCTCCTCGCACTGGAGGCGGCACGCCGCCCCTTGGTGGAGCAGGGCGGTGTTCCGTGGTGTGGATGGACCCCCTTCCCTTCCTCCCTCGTCCGCTGTGGGGCATTGGAGTGGTTCCCGTCTCTGGGCGCACGGGGATCGTCCTGCTGTGAACACGTGTGCGCAGCTTACTGGACGTGTTCCCAGTTCTCTCTTGGCGATTGGAGTGGCTTGGTCCCGGGGTGACTGTTTAAACCTTTAGTTGATCAGACTCTTTTCCTAAGTGGCTGCCATATTGTACGTGCCCGCCAGCGAAGGGCGGGGCGCCCACTTCACACTCTGGTCAGCTCTTGGCCTTGCTGGTCCCCTCTACCGCATCCATCCCTGGGAGGGAGCGCCGGTGTCTGCTCGTGGGCTTCCCGTGCCTTTCTCTAGTGGCTGAGCACATGGGGCCTCCTCTCACGTGCGTGTGGAGAAGCAGCTCCTCTAATCCTGTGTCATTTCTAAATAAGATTGTTGGAAATCTTATTGTTGAGTTGTTTAAAGAGTTTTTAATATATTATTTGCCAGAAATATGATTTGCAGTTAAATATATTTTTAATATGTTACTTTTAGCTGTTTAATAACTTCAGAGTGTTTATTCCCTTTTTGAATGTAGGTAAGATCCGTGTATCTGTGTAAGGCTGTATTTGAAAATAAAAACATACCACAGAACAAGGGCAGGCTCTGCAGGGCTGGTCACAGCTGATGGTCACAGGCCCTGGGAGGCCCGGCGGAAGGCAGGTCCAGCGAGGGCCGGTTGGAAGGCCCTGCTAGGGAGTCCGTGCTCCCCGTAGCAGGGAGGAGCCCGTGCGACTTGGACAGGGAGCCGTGGCCGGTCAGCGAGGTGCTTAGACAGTCAGGGTGTCCTCTGTGTCTTCAGTCCAGAGCAGAGACGGCCTTCCCGGAGGGCCGGGTTGGGAAGTGCAGCTGCACACCGGTGTTGGGGGCGGTTCCCGCGTCCGCGGCCATGGGAACGGTGAGTGGATTTGAGAAAACCTTCTAGGGCATAACGCACAACACGTCACCCGCTGGACTGTCACGGGCAGGGGGCAGAGGGGGGCAGAGAGAACTTGGGGTTTGTTTAGAGCAGTGGCTTTAATCCACGAGCGAGTTAGTCGTAAGACACGCTGCGTCCCCTTCCCAGAATCAGCCCAGGGCAGATAAACGGTCTTTGGTTTTGCGGCTTATCGAACGCATCTTCGTTGGCTTCCGACGACTGTCGATGTCCCGGCAGTGCGATGCGGTTACTGACCGTGTGTCCGTCGCCACAGGCCTCAAGGCGTTCAGCTGCGGCGTGTGCACCGCGTCGTTCACCACCAACGGCAGCCTCACTCGGCACATGGCCACGCACATGAGCACGAAGCCCTACAAGTGCCCGTTCTGCGAGCAGGGCTTCCGCACCGCGGCGCACTGGAAGAAGCACACGAAGAGGCACCAGGCCGTCCCGTCCGCGGAGGCGGCCGCGGGGGAGGCGGACGGAGGAGGTACGGCCCACCTCGGCGTGACGCTCCGACACGGTGTAGCAGGTCGTGGTGAAAACCAGCTGCTTTCCCGACCGTGACCGCAGGCCGTGCCCTCGGGAACGGGTGCAGCGGGGACAGAGCAGGGATCCGTCTCGCCTGTCGCCACACCGCCGGCCGGCCGCCGCAGCCGTGCAGACGCACCTGGGGGCCGGAACGATGATTTGTTGACAGGCAGGGACTCGGGCTGCCCGGCTGCCCATGCTGGTGGCGGTCCCCTCAGTTTTCCCTCCACTGGCGTCTGTCATGGACGTGGGCTCCAGGGGCTCCGCGGAAGCCCATCATGCTCCGTTACGTCATTCCCACTGGGTGGATGTGGGCCTTCCGTCTGGCCTGTCCCGGAGCCGCTGAGGGCCAGCCGTTAGGGAAGGCTGTGCCCCTGCACCGGCCGGGGGGTGCGTGGCAGTATCTCGGCCAGCTCGGCCAGATGCGCTGAGCGCCCCCTCCCCCTGGTAAGGGCGGTCCTCCCTTAGAGGCGACCTCTCCCTAGCACATCCCACGGGTGAGATGCCAGGATTAGGAACGTGCCGTTGTCTGTGTGGACCACGCAGCATTTGAGTCCTGTCCCCCACTGGTGGCCCGTCCCGCCGGGGGTCTGTCACCAGCGTGAGGCCTGACTGTGTGCACAAAGTTGGTGCGTGATGTTTGTAGAGTGGGATGAGGCAAGGGTGTGAGCGTCGGGCTGGCGCGCTCGCAGCCGTCAGAGGGTTGGCGGCTTGTTGGCTTCTGTCCCGGGCTGTTCACCCCTGTGTGCTCTGTGCTCGCCCCGGCCTCAAGGTCACGGCTGTCTCCTGGGGTGCTCGGCGATGTGATAGCCCTGTAGCTTGTTCTTACATTTTGGGGAAAACGTCTTTAAAACGTGCCTGACCTGCCCGCAGATGGGGACAACTTGGGCTTCCCTGCAGGGCGGCGGCTCTCGTGGACTCCCCGTAGATGTCTCTGACCTCTTGGGCTTTGTTGGGACATAGAGCCGACTCTTCAGCCTCATCCTTCCTCGTGAAGCCTTTATTTCCCCTTTTGTCATGTGGTGAGTGAAGTGCCGGGAGGATACGGTAGCTCCCCTCACAGTGACTCAGAACGCAGGATGCAGCTGCCGTTCCCGAGCCCCGTGGTGCCGAGGGCCTTCACGAGATGCCGCGGCCTCTGGCACGAGGGCCTTGTCCTTCCCGTCGGCTGAGGGCCCCTCACGTCGTCGCAGCTCTGCCCGCGGGTCGGCAGGGGGATCCCGTGGTGGCCTTGCCCTGGGCTGCGCAGGTGGTAGCCCCCGTAGTCTGTCGTGGTGTTTTCCCCTCTGGGGTCACCGAGGAAGAGCCGCCGCGGCCCTGGCATCACGTCGTAGGGGTGACGTCAGTCACGTGTGTGAGGACGGTGAGCCCCCGATGCCGTGGGGCTCTGTCCCTGCACATTGTCCTCCATTTTACTGCCCTTTGCCCTCCCATGGCCCCACCGCATGGATTGAGTTCTCGGACTTTCTCCCCGCATTTCATTATCTGTGTCAGTGGGGCCACGTACCCCACGGCCCCAAATCTTCCCAGATGTTAGTCTCTCCTCTGCAGCCCACCTTCCCTCTCCCCACCAGCCCCTCTCTTTCCTTCTCTCCTTTCCCTCCCTCCTGTCGTTCTCCCTTTATCCTAACAGAAACATCCCAGTAGCCCTCGTCCCTAGTGTCCTGCTGGTCACTGTCCATTGGCTGCTTAGTGCTTCTGTTGAGGTTTTCTTGCCGTCTGTGCCGCTCTGCCATCCCGCGCCCAGCCGGCTGCTTTTCCTTCTGTTGGATTTAATAGCCCCTTCTCCTTGTTCTAATCGGTGTAAATGCATCCTTACGTCCCACTGAGAGGATACCCAGATGTCTGTATTTTAAGGGTTTTCTTGGTAACTAGGCTTTTTTGTGAATTTTCTGCTTCCGTCTTCTGTCTCAGGCTGTTGGTTTCCTTTATGTGATAATTCAGTTTTTGCCCATAGTGGTCAGTGAGTGACTGTGTTTATGGATACTGGGGACCGGTGGTTTCGGGGCTCTCTGCCGGGCCGCGCCTCCGTCTGGCGCTGTCGTGGAACGGTGACCGAGGTGTGCTGCTCCCTTCTAGGGGCCCAGCTCGGTTTCCCCGTGGACTAGTGGGGGGAAGGAGACTCTTCCGTCCCGAGCAGAGCGTCACTGAGTCACCTACTTTAAACCCTACAGACTTGTTTGGTTGCATTTTACTTGTTTTGTGAGAACTTCCTTTTTCATTAGGATCGGATCGTTTTCCCGCATTTTGTGTAGATGCGTGTCTGGAGGAGGAGGATGAGAACTCTGACAGAAGTGCCTCTCGCAAGGCTCGTCCCGAGGTCATCACGTTCACGGAGGAGGAGACGGCGCAGTTGGCCAAGATCCGGCCGCAGGAAAGCGCCACCGTCTCGGAGCAGGTCCTGGTGCAGTCGGCGGCCGAGAAGGACCGCATCAGCGAGATGAAGGACCGGCAGGCCGAGCTGGAGGCCGAGCCCAAGTTCGCCAACTGCTGCTCCTACTGCCCCAAGAGCTTCAAGAAGCCCAGCGACCTGGTGAGGTGAGGCGGCCGCGCGGTTCTCGGCGTCCGTGGGCGCCTCCGTCGCCTCCGTGAGGCTGGGGACGTCCGTGTCTGAAGCGGGTGTCTCCCGGGGCGCCGGCGCTAGGCGGGCGTGGATTCGGGGGCTTCCGTCCGGGCTCCCTGGGCACGTGGGTGAGAACGCGGTGCTCTGTGCGTGGCTGGTGGGCGCGTCTGGACGGTCCCGCTGTAAGCAGCGCCCGTTCTCCGCGGTTCCGCTTGTTTCCCGAGGCGACCACAGTCCCTGAGGGGCCATCCTCCTCCCGACCTTTGTCATGGGTTGCGGTAGCCTAACCCACGTGGGCGCGGGAAGGTGAGGGGCCGCTCGCCGCCCGCGTGCGCCGACAGGGAGAGCGCGCGCTCGCTCGCGGGACACCGTTCACGCTGTGCTGTTGGGATCCTTCTGCTTAGTCAGCAGCTTCGTAGTCGAACTCCCCCCGTGCCTGCTCGAGAAATCCAGCCTGTAAGTGCGCGTGCGTGCAGCGGGGTGCGGTGAGTCTGCTCAGGCATCCCCTGGGGATCTCGGGTCCTGCGGATGGGGGCGGGGGGACTACTGTAGGTGAAAGAGAAAGAAAATGAATTACCGAGGGCGGCACGGTGCTAAGCTGTGTAGGCTTGCAGACCCCATCGGACCCGCTGCCCCCGAGTGCTGGTCCATGTTGGGGGTGAGGCACAGGCACACTCCGGGTGACGGTGACGGTGGCATGAGGCAGCCCGTGATTAGGGCCGTCAGCCCAATAGCAGCAACTAGCGTGAGGTCAAGTCCAGCAGGACGGTGAGGAGCCCAGGACGCTGAGCCGTGGGGAGGCACAGCCTGGGGTGAAGCAGTGGGACGTAGTGCGTCGTCCTGCAGCGCCGCACGGGCTTCGAGTGTTTGCTCTAGGAGGGAGCGGATGGGTGAAGGTGCAGGGCAGTCCAGCGCAGGGAAGGGCACTTGGGATTTCGAGGTGGGTGAGGGAGCAGGCTGCTCTCAGGACCCTCCACGCGGGGGTGGGATGGGGGAAACAGAGGCTGGTGGCAGAGTGGCTCCTGGGTTGGCAGTGCGTGTCCAGTGAGGACAGCAGGTGATGGCTAGCCTGCCCTCTGCTTCCCGCGTGGCGTGCGGGGTATGCCAGTGAGGGTGATGGAGAGGCGGGTGAGGGGGGATTGGGTGAGCCCCCAGGGAGCTGGCAGTGTCCGTTTTGGGCTCCCCCAGACATGAGGGGTGCCATCGAGGCTGGGGAGTTAGACAGCAAAGGAGGAGAGGAGAGCGCCGGGCACCGTTGGGAAGGAGTTGGAGTGCTTTGTAGTAGGAGAGCCGCCGGGTAGGAGGGGCGCCAGGAGGGGAGCGCACAGGGCAGCTGGTGGGGAGAGCCGGTCACCATGAGGGACTGGACTGGTGGGAATCCCAGGTGAGAATGTCCTGAGGGCCAGGGCCGCCTGTGTGGAGATGGTGGGGACAGAGTTGTGGGGATCCACGCACCATGTTGGACCCCTGCCAGGAGAGGGGCCTGTGGGTGGTGCCCAGGGTAGCCCGCTGGGACGCAGGGTCAAGGTGAGAGACCGCTCCGTCGTCACACATACGAACGTGTCTGCGCCACGGCACAGAGTGCAGGACGGCCTCCCGGCTGACTGAGCCTCTTGTGCTGTCCTGCATCGGAAAGTCGTGGGGGGCTCAGCCCGTCCCGTTAGCTGCCGGGCGGACAGCAGAGCAAAAGAGAACAGAAGCAGAGCACGGGGGGCTGTCAGGTGAGAAGCAGCCCTTCCTGCTGCCCACACACAGCCCGGCAGCAGTTTCCTAGGCGTGGTTTGGGAAATGTCCACATATTACGTCAACATTAAGTTCTGTGATTTTATTTTTTGACTAATTTTTACCTATCGTTGGGTCTTGGACATCTTTGTCGGTGCCTACACTCCCATTACTTTCCTGTTAATGGTGATGTACTGTTACGTTTTGGGGGAATACCAAAATTTATCCCATAACACCCTAGTATGAGCATTTAGCTCCCCCATGTTCGATTGCACGTGCGCATTGTGCAAGTACTGTGCGAGCACTGCGTGAGTACTGCGCGAGCACCGCACGAGCACCGTGTGAGCACCGCAGAGCACTGCAGGGCACCACATGAGCACTGCGCGAGCACCGCCGTGTCCTACATAAGTACCGCGTGAGCACCACAGAGCACTATGCGAGCACCGTACCAGCCCCGCGCCGAGCGTGCATCCCTGTGCACTTGCGTGCGTGGGGGGCCGGTGCTGACAGATGCTGCCCGCTGGCGTCTGGACGGGTCATGCCTCTTACGCAGATCGGGCTCTGAATGCTCCCCGACCAGGCCTGCGGTGCACGGATGGGGGAAACGATACCATCTTAATTTGCTCTTCCAAATGCTGAGCGTGGGCCGAACCCTTGCGCGGGGTTTTCTGCCGCACGTGTTTCTTCTGTGAGCTGCGCGCTGCCCGTTCTTCCACTGTGATCCTTCTCATCTTCTTACCCACTCAGAAGCACTGTTTGGTTTTCAAAAAAGCCCTGTTTTCATTGGGCTTGCAGATTTTTTGTTTTTTTTTTCTGGATTTGTTTGTGGGGTTTTTGTGTAGAGTGAATATCAAAGGTTTTATTTGGCCAAATTTATTCAGCCTGTACTACACATAATTTTCATTACATGGATAGTTATGAGGTTGTTTGTAAATGGATGTAAAATCAAAATGACAAATGCTTCATCGTAAATGCTTTCTGGCCAGGCATGTTCGGATCCACACTGGAGAGAAGCCCTACAAGTGTGACGAATGCGGGAAGAGCTTTACTGTTAAGTCGACTCTGGACTGCCACGTGAAGACCCACACAGGTAACGACAGCACCTGGGTCACATGCTTACGGTGGCATTTTCGATTTGTTCCGAGGTATCTTGCCCACAGAAGTACTTTCGGGATCATAGAAAACTTAAAACTCCTGAACCACGAAGAAATAGAGTATGAGGACTTTTTTTTTTTTTTTAAGATTTTATTTATTTATTTGTCAGAGGGAGAGAGGGAGAGAGAGCGAGCGAGCACAGGCAGACAGAGCGGCAGGCAGAGGCAGAGGGAGAAGCAGGCTCCCTGCCGAGTAAGGAGCCCGATGTGGGACTCGATCCCAGGACGCCGGGATCATGACCTGAGCCGAAGGCAGCCGCTTAACCGACTGAGCCACCCAGGCGTCCCAGAGTATGAGGACTTTTGACTCCTGACTTGGGGAGTATGACCCAGGTGACGCAGAGGAGGAGCTTGGTCTCAGATGCCAGCTTGTTCTTTAGTCAGACTCAAACCCCTTGGTAAGAAAATTGCTTCTTAGTCTCATTTAGGCCAAAGAGATTTGGCTTGTTGAGGTTTTACAAGATCTGGGGATTTAGCAAATTTAAATCTCATTACAGTGCACAGGTAATTTTTTTTTTTTATGTGGGCAGAAATGTCATAAAGAGAAAACATTAATGTCCAGTTTTCAATGGCCGTTTTTTTCCCTTCATCTCATTTGAGGAACTAAAGGTGAATTAATTATCCTAGTGAAAGCCTGTTGAAAGCCTGTTGCTCCTTGTGCACAGAGCATCCCTGTGGTTGGGGGAGCAGGTTCCGCACCTTGGGGGTTGGAGCTCTGTGTCCCCTCCTGGGCCACTCCTCTGAGCCTCAAGTTATCGCCTAGAAAGTGGCACATGGTGAACTCTCGGAAAATGGTAGAGGATTATGGCTCTCAAACTAATTTACATCCTTAATTTTTGGTTACCCATAGAATTGGCCAAAAATGTACATAAGAAATTCCACACATTTACGTAAAGCCCCGTGATTCTTTTCTGTTGGTCACTATTTGGAATTAGTGAACATAGTGTGTCCCTTCTGCGGACAGTGTTTCTGTCACTTAGTTGGGCGCTGTGTGTCTGTCTCTCTTGAGTGCTGCTGAGTTGCCGGGGACCAGTAGGGGTCCGCCCGGCATCCCAGGTCTGGTGGGGGGACAGTCGCCCCCATGGCTTGTGCCAGCAGCGTTCGGGATGACTCGCACACACGGGATTCAGGGTTGGCTCCCACGCATGAGCCACAGGAAGAAAAGTCTCTGTGAGGAGCACCTTTCAGGCCTTCCCCTCCACGCTGGGCTCCTCGGGTGACCTTTGGGGCCTGTGAGCAGGGTTAGGACAGCAGGCCCCCTCTGGGGTGAGTCCCGGTGTGCCTGCCATGGTCAGTGAAATTTAGTATTGGTTTCCGGGAGCCATACAGGGAAGCAGAGAACCAGATGCTTTTGTCCTCTCAGAGCCTCTCCGGGGCAGAGTAGGTGGGGGACAGGACACTCAGGTCCACGTCCATGGCTTTTGTCACATCCTGGGCGCAGGAAGAGCGTGGGAGTCTCGGGGGCTGAGCGCGGGTGCCAGCCTGTGGCTCCAGGCCGCTGTCCACCCGTGTGGGTGTGAGGGGTGCGGAGACACGGCCGTGCCCGTTGTGCACCGAGGGGCGGGTGACAGCACAGCGGGGCTGGCTGCCGACGAGGCTCTGGGCGGGCGGCGGCGCCCCCCGTGCTGCGGGCGTCCAAGCACCATGACAGCGCGGGGCTCGCAATGCGGGCCGCGGGCTCACTTCGGCATCTCTGCAGAGCTCTCTGTCCCTTGCAGGGCGTCCTGTGGGAGCACGGGGCTCGCCCTCAAGCCCTCGGGCCCCTGGGTGTGGCATCGCCAGCCCCCCGACCCCCGGTCTTCCCACAGGTCAGAAGCTCTTCAGCTGCCATGTGTGCAGCAACGCCTTCTCGACGAAGGGGAGCCTGAAGGTGCACATGCGCCTGCACACGGGGGCCAAGCCCTTCAAGTGCCCGCACTGCGAGCTGCGCTTCCGCACGTCGGGCCGGAGGAAGACGCACATGCAGTTCCATTACAAGCCCGACCCGAAGAAAGGCCGCAAGCCGGCGGCCCGGAGCTCGTCCGAAGGCCTGCAGCCCGTGAACCTGCTCAGTCCCACGTCCGCCGACCCGAACGTGTTCATCATGAACAACTCGGTTCTCGCGGGGCAGTTTGAGCAGAACGTGCTGCAGCAGGGGCTGGTGGGCCAGGCTGTTCTTCCCGCCTCCGTGTCAGGTGAGCCCGCGGAGGGCGGGGCGCCCGGGGTGAGGGGACCCCGCGGGGGGCAGGGCGACGTGTCTCCTCCTCGAAAGCTCCCGGTACGGGGCCCCTGGGAGGACTGCGGTGTCGTCCTTCCGATGAGTGACCTTCCATTTCCTCCTCTTCCTTTCACGACATCGGCTTTGGAATGCCTTGGCGGTTGTTCTAGCTTTTTCTTACTGGGTTTAAATGTGTGTTTTTTCATCATCCTCCCAGACGGCACAGTGAGACGCCCCTGACGCCCCCTCTAGAGCAGCGTACGTAACACAGGGCACTTCTCTTACTGATCTTGGGTCACCTAGTGCTCGAAAAGTATGACATTGTAGCCATTTAGGGGTTTCGTGGATTTACATAGAGTGACTGTTTCTAGCTATCAGACATGCCCTGGGGCTCTCTTTCCCTATAGGTGACCTGGGGAGTGACTAAAGCCTGAAAAAACATGATTATTAGTTACTGTTATAAATTCTGGGCTAATTAATCAGTGTAATGTCTTTGAGCCTTGTTGGGTGTTTAAGGTAATAAGGTAATGCTATTCTCAGCTCAGAGGGTTTGTTTTGTGTTGAATTAGCTGAGGTGCGTGTGGTGTGGAGGAAATAGCAGTGCTCGTAGACCGGGTCATGGTAACGGGTAGGTAGGACTTAGGTGTATAAAAAGCCCCAAATGCAGGTGAGCTGCTTTCCTGTCAAGGAGCTCATCCTCGTCGTGTCCCTGCAGCCAGCGGCGACTGGACGG
The DNA here is from genome assembly GCA_004024625.1 of Mellivora capensis. Taxonomy (NCBI): domain Eukaryota; kingdom Metazoa; phylum Chordata; class Mammalia; order Carnivora; family Mustelidae; genus Mellivora; species Mellivora capensis. Next base: position 122,669 of record PISX010002037.1, on the reverse strand, counting down.
TGTCCCTGACGGACGGGAGCCTGACCACCCTGGAGGGCGTGCAGTTGCAGCTGGCTGCCAACTTGGTCGGCCCCAATGTGCAGATCTCGGGCATCGATGCCTCCAGCATTAATAACATCACGCTCCAGGTAGGGCACGTGCCGTGGTGCCTGGGGGCATCGAGGACTCAGAGCCCCACGTGAGCGCGAACGTGCCGTGACGAGGCTCTCGGTTGCTTTGCAGATCGACCCGAGTATTTTGCAGCAGACGCTACAGCAGGGAAGCTTGCTCACCCAGCAGCTGCCTGGGGAGCCCGGCCTGGCCTCCCAGAACGGCTCTCTTCAGACCCAGGATAGCTCGGTCCCTGCCAGCGTCGTCATCCAGCCCGTCTCCGGCCTGTCCTTACAGCCCACCGTGACGTCGGCCAGTCTGACCATCGGCCCGCTGTCGGAGCAGGACCCCGTGATGACCACCAGCAGCGGTGGTAAGTGAGCGCCATGGGCAGTGAGGACACGCTGCCCCTCCCGTCTCTGGAAGGCTCGGCACACATCCGACGTCCCAAGCGTACGTAAGCTTCCCCGGCGACAGGCGGTGTGTGCTCCCCCTGCGTGCGTGGGTCGCTGCCTGCACGGGCTCCCGTGTCCTGCTGGCTTCCCGTTCCCCATAAGCTTCTCTTACCTCTCTCTGCATGAGGGAGTCAGAGATGACCGATGTTTTCTTTTGAATCTCCTTTTGAAATAACAGTTTCACTAATTATTTTTAATATAAAGAAGAAGAAAATTACTCTATTTTAAAGTCCAGCCTTATTTTGTTTTGTAATGATGACCAGGGACTCAAGACCTCTCTCAGGTGATGACGTCGCAAGGCCTGGTGTCCAGCTCCAGCGGCCCCCACGAGATCACCCTGACCATTAACAACTCCAGTCTGAGCCAGGTCTTGGCGCAGGCTGCCGGGCCCACCGCAGTGTCGTCCTCGGGGTCTCCCCAGGAGATCACCCTGACCATCTCTGGTTAGTCCCTTCACATTTTAGACCTCCTCTCCCCTGAGATTTGAGCATACCTTGTTTGTACGTGTGTGTGTGTATGTCTGTGCATGTACACGTATGTACGTATGCGTATAGATCTCTTGTTTGCAAAATTGAGTTTGGCATAAAGCCAGTGCTCGGTAAGTTTTTGTAATAAATGTGGGAAAGACATTCAGGTTTAGTGAAAGGGTGTCACAGCTCAAAGCCAACACCAGAAGCCAACAACAAGAGCTCCTCATGTCCTTCCGGCTCGAGTCTGTTGTCCCGCCACATTGATTCGGTCCACGGACGGCAGACGGCGCAGCTTCTTGGGACTGGGATGACGTGTGTGCGGGCCCCTTCTGGGTGCTAACCCTCCTCGGAGTTCTGCAGATTGTGTGGGACAGTGCTAAGTGTGCTGTGGCATTGAGAAGTGTGTAAACAGGTAGGAAATACCGCCCGGGAGAGCTTGACCTCGGCAAACCAGTCCTGTGTGTCAGCTACCAAGCGAAGGCATCCTCGTGCCAGGGCGGCCGCGCTCGCGATCGCATTGTGCTCGGCGCCGTGAACTCCCTCCGCATGCCCTCGTCTCGCTCAGCCCGCAGCGAATTCTGTCCATGTGCTTCGCCCCTGGGACCCTTAGCTGTTTGGTGAAGTTAGCAACAGTCTGTGTGACCCTTCTACGTGCCAGGCACTATTCTAGTGTTGTACAAATATTAAGGCCCTTAATACTAATTTCTTTAAGCCTTCTAGCAATCTTTTATGAGGTTGTCATTAAAGATGAGGACAACATTTTGCTAAGAGGCAGAACACTGTCCCTGGAGAAGAGGGCATGATTGCGAACGTGGGAGCATTTTACCTTAAAACACGGGGAGTAATGGTGGGCAGAACGCCGGACCGAGCCGGCCAGGGGAACAGCCAGGCCTATAGACTCATGTTGCAGGGAGATTTCTGCGAAACGTATGAGTGCAATAGAAAGTGAAGTTACTCAGAAGGAAACCAAAAGCTTTCTTTTTTAGGGAGTGTCTTTGTTTCTCTTACTGTATATGACAAACTCGAACCTGTTGTTGGATGGAGTTCGGTTTTGAGTGGCACGGAGGGATTTGGGTGCCGTCAGGCAGCAGACATTGACTCTCAGTTTTGTATGGTTCGGTCACCTTCCTGCTTTCATCGGATACATCTGAACTTTAATAGTTTTTTTTTAAATGTTTTTAAATATTTTATTTATTTATTTGACAGACAGAGATCACAAGTAGGCAGAGAAGCAGGCAGAGAGAGAGGAGGAAGCAGGGTCACTGCTGAGCAGAGAGCCCGATGTGGGGCTCGATCCCAAGACCCTGGGATCATGACCTGAGCCAAAGGAAGAGGCTTTAACCCACTGAGCCACCCAGGCGCCCCGGTTTTTTTTAATTTTTAAGGAAGCTATTTTGAGCAGACCGACGTTCCTGGCGTGCTCTCGGTGTGTGGGCACCGCGCTCGTCCCGTGCAGGAGGCTCGGAGCACAGGCTTCTTGCTAAGCTCGACAGCACACGCTGTGTGCTGTGGCTTCCGGACTGCACGGCTCATTCTCGCTCTCTCTCCCACACTTTCCTGTTACTCATCGTGTATTTTATTGCTTATTAGTATTTTCAAAACAGTAAGGAGACAAATTTAACTAATTAAAAAAAAATTGCTGTAAAGGCTTACCCTGGGAGAGATTTTTAAATCAGTTGATGACCTGAGCTTCGCCCAGACCTTGGGCTTGAGACTTCTTGTCCTCTGTCCTCGTTATCGAGCTCATGAGAGCGTGTGACTCACACGTCAGTGCCTCCGTCCCTCGTGCTGAAAAGGCTGCGGGGAAACCTCGAGCTTGTGGTCACCTGTCGAGAGTGTCTAGGTAGGATTTTTAGTGACATTGTAAGAGGTTCTCTTCTCCGCTGGCGTGCGCAATCACACGGGCTTGTCTGTGCCACGAAGGGGTTATCACTTCAGCCGAGCTCTGTGGCTTTCAGCAGTTCACAGGTCAGACAAGAAAGAAGCTGAACCTCAGGTAAAAGGCACGACTAGGGCTCAGGCTCCTCTGTCTGAACCAAAGCCCTCTTCCCTGCTGTCTCAGGCAGTTTTCTGCATCTTCCCTGCTGTCTCAGGCAGTTTTCTGCAGAGAGTCAGAAAAGTAACTTGTTCGTGTCCCGTCTTCCCAGAGCACCGCGTGTGGGTTTCCCGGACACGCCAGGGGGTCTTCCGGGTCTCCCGGGCGCGCGCCGTGGGTGGGTCCCAGCGTGTGAGCACTCGGGCTGCGGGAGCGGGTGCACGCAGGCTTGGAAGCCCAGGCCAGTGCCCCTGGTGGGCGTGCACCCCAGGCACGCGTGAGCCCTGAGTGCCGTGCCGCAGGGAACCCTCGCCCAGGAGCCGCGGGATTGCTGCCTCCCCGAGCCCCCGTGGTGGGAGGTTAGGGGGCTTCTGGTATCGTTGCGTGACGTCCCTTCGATCCACGTCCCCGTGCGTTTGTCACACCGGCTCTGTCTCCCGCATGTGGACGTGTTTTCAACTCAGTGCACGTTCTGGTCAGCAAAGTACGGAATTTGAAGTTCCTGAGTCCCGAGGTAACGTAGAGCTCTCGGGGCACCTTGGAGTGTGTTACAGCTTAGGGGGCGGGCACAGACCCTGTCGTTGGAGGGAACTGTTTCACTGTCTTCTCGTTCTTTTCTGTAAATATTACTGTGAATGAAGCAGCTTGTGTTTTACCAGGATGTTCCTGTATGTTTAACCCGCTTGCCAGGATGTGGATTAACGAATTACTCTGCGATATCCCAGTATTGATTCCGTCTAGGTCAAGGTCTTACCCAGCACAGCACTGGCGGAAGCAGGGAAGGAGGAGCACAGGGCTGTGCGCTCGGCGGCCAGCGGCCTGTCTGCAGGGGCCTCCCCAGCCCAAGGCAGCGGCCAGCCGCGCACAGGGCGCCACACCAAACTGCTCAGGTGGGCAGCCGGGCGGCAGCACCAGGGACAGGCCCCGGCCGCTCTCATGACTGCTGTGTCGCTGCGTTCCACCGCCAGGGACGCGCGCTCGTCTGTCTGTCCGGGACACAGATTTCTCTAGAGCTGTCCACCAGCGAGTCCTGCTGACGAGGGGACGAGGCACCGTGTGCTGACGCGTGAGGGCATCTGGGGGCCCCCGTGTCCAAGCTGCCTCCCGCCACCTGCGTGGGGACCTGCCGAGCTCGTGGCCCTGTGCCCTGCGGCGAGAATCGCCTGGCGCCAGCCCCCAGGACGAGTTCAGAAGGCATCTTTCTAAGGTTTTGAAGTTAGACTTTGACAAATAAAGACAAAAGAGCTTCGGAGTAGTAAGTTACAGATTCACAGGGACTCACCAGCAGTTACGGTGACAGGCCTGTCTCCTTGTCTTTATCTGGTAGAGATTTTATTCGTTTTGTAGCCCTCTTATTGTCTAGCTCTGTCATTTTTTGAGAAAAATTTCATTTTTAGCAGAGCCTGGCCTGGGTTTCTGGCCCACGGTGTTTCCGTTGCATCTGTGGTCTCTGTGGTTCGTGGCCAGCGTGGGTGGTGGTCGTGGGCTCCGACCAGCTGTCCCGGCCCACTTCCCTGGAGAGCGTATGGGGCGGCAGTGCTGGAATCCCGCGTCTTCTGGAAGCTCAGCTTGACAACTCTTTAAGGAGCCCTTGGCAAATGGATGGGAAGACAGTGGAGTTTCAGGTGTTTTAGCTTAAATGGAGTGGTTTTCTTCTGTTACTTTGGTGGTCCTGGATGTTTGCTGCGATGGCGCAGCAGCCGACGTCGCTCAGAGCGGGAGGTGTTCTGATCAGGGTGCAGAGCGCACGTGCTCCGAGGGCTCTGCCGTTGTCTGGGCAGCTAGACGTGGGGTGTGGGACCTCGTGCGTCGCCGCCACATGTAGCGATGGAGTCTCCCATCGTAGTTGGGGGTGGGGTCTCTCCGCACAGCGGGAGCTCCAAGCGGCAGCCCTAAGGCCGCTGTGGACCATAGGCTGACGTTTCTGTAAACACCACAGACATCCCCCTTTTCTCCTGATCGAATTGTCTCTCCTTCAGACCCGCTGTCTCCGAGCCAGCGGAAGACACTTCTTTCCTTTATCTTGATTTGCTGCTTTATTTAAAATGTTTTCCCAAGGAATTCAGTGAAATAAAAGTTGAGCTCATAATTTAAAATGTTTAATGATGTAATAAGGGCTGTTATAAATGGAGAGTTAATTTTCTGTGATGCAGGTCCGTTGTATTCTGTCCCCAGATACCTTTGTCGTCTCTGAGTAAACATGGCTACGGGGACAGAGTCTTCATACGATGAACTTTGGCTCCGTGACGGTGGGCGGGTGTTGTTAGAGGCTTGCGCGTTCCACAGGTACTGGTTTCGATACCAGAGCTGGCCCCGTGGGTGGAACGTTGGTCAAGAGATCGCAGCTTAGCAGGGCGATGTTTTCCTGAGCGTCAGAGTCCCTCCCAGGCAAGCCACAGCACGTGGGAATTGAAACGGAAACGACTTTGTAATTAGACATGTGTCTCTTTTTTTTTTAAGATTATTTGTTTATTTATTTGACAGACAGAGATCACAAGTAGGCGGAGAGGCAGGCAGAGGGAGAGGAGGAAGCAGGCTCCCCACCGAGCAGAGAGCCCGATGCGGGGCTTGATCCCAGGACCCAGAGACCATGACCTGAGCGGAAGGCAGAGGCTTTAACCCACTGAGCCACCCAGGCGCCCCAGACATGTGTCTTCTAAGAGAGACAGTCGAGTAGTAACTCTCGGGGCGGGAAAGTTAGATCAGAGCCAGTGAAGGTGCCCGTGGCTGGTGCCATCTGGAGTTCTCTCCGGGCACGAGCTGTGGTTGAGGCTTTCTGCCTCTGGGACAGCTCTGGCCCTCTACATCCACGACAGGATGGGACACACGTGGTTTTCCTAGGACGTGGTCAAACTCGATGTGAGTGCCCTTCCAGAGGCAGAAGGCTAGAAGTTTAGTACAGCTTTTTAAGGGATTTATCTCAAGTGGGTATTATCTTTTTTTCTTACTTTTGTCCACTATTAATACAGTTTTAATGAATAAGTTGAGTTATGCACCCAGTGAAGAAAAGCCATAATTATTTTTTTTCTTCTTTTGTGAGTTTATTTTAGCCTTTGTTTCTTCTAGATTTAAGTATGATCAGTTACTTACTTCCCAGCAGCTCAGAAGTCTTAACATTTCCCATTTGTGGGTACATTTTATAATTAAGGAGGACATTCTCCCCACTTTCTCCTTGGGGATGAATGGCCAGACGAGGTGTCTCCTGCCCCCGCAGCTCCTCCACAGCACACACACATGCCTTTCTTACCAGGTTTTTATCTCAAGAAGAAAAGGATCTCACATCCTTTAAACTACTGATGAAACTTTCCAAAATTATCACTAAGATTTTCTCAGAAGCTACGAAAACGTGTCCCAACAAAGATTTAAGACGGTGTCAGGTTTGATGACCCTTTAGAGATGACTTGGTTTGAGGGAGAACCATGAACTGAAGGGAGACTTCGATTTCTGGGATGTGCCCTGGAGGCCTCGTGCTTTCAGAGCGGCTGGATGAGGCCTGAAGGTGAGAGTCTGCAGTCTGCGCCCCTGTTCACACCAGTTTCCAGGCCGAGAGGATTTAGTCTGAATGAAAACTGTGCTTTGTAGTGCTTTCAGTAAATCTCTTCTATATAATTAAGAGCTATATATTGAAGAAATGTAATTATAGCTTTGAATGAGTCACTCCATTGCATGCTTAAGAAAAGTTTATTTTTTCCTGCTATTATCACCTGGTTTTGGACCATTTGGGGGATACTGACCCCATCCTCTTGGTGGAAAATGTCTTGATCGCGGAACCGAGCCGAACACTCATTCACACAGTGTGGGCGTAGAGCTGCGAACCCGAGCCCTGGCTGAGGCTCCTGTCCCCATGGACCTCTGTGTCGGGACTCACTTCCGCTCAGCGACACGCAGGCTTCTGTCTTCTCTCTGGGTTTCCTGTGCCGCACAGTCCTGGACAGCTCCCCCCCCCCCCCCCCCCCCCC